>PVKV010018190.1:19096-45625 GCA_004027835.1 Alouatta palliata | reverse complement strand
GTCATAAATAGCTTTTATCATTTTGAGATACGTTCCGTCAATACCTAGTTTATTGAGGGTTTTTAGCATAAAGGGCTGTTGAATTTTGTCAAAGGCCTTCTCTGCATCAATTGAGATTATCATGTGGTTTTTGTCTTTGGTTCTGTTTATGTGGTGGATTATGTTTATAGATTTGCATATGTTGAACCAGCCTTGCATCACCAGGATGAAGCCTACTTTATCATGGTGGATAAGCTTTTTGATGTGCTGTTGCAGTCAGTTTGCCAGTATTTTATTGAAGATTTTTGCATCTATGTTCCTCATGGATATTGCCCTGAAGTTTTCTTTTCTTGCTGAGTATCTGCCGGGTTTTGGTATCAGGATGATATTGGTCTCATAAAATGATTTGGGAAGGATTCCCTCTTTTTGGATTGTTTGGAATAGTTTCAGAAGGAATGGTACCAGCTCCTCTTTGTATGCCTGGTAGAATTTGGCTGTTAACCCATCTGGACCTGGGCTTTTTTTTGTGTGGTAGGCTCTTAATTGCTGCCTCAACTTCAGACCTCATTATTGGTCTATTCAGGGTTTCGACTTCTTCCTGGTATAGGCTTGGGAGGATGCAAGTGTCCAGGAATTTAAGAGTGAATCACCAACCAACAGAATGGGAAAAAGTTTTTGCAGTCTACCCATCTGACAAAGGGCTGATATCCAGAGTCTACAAAGAACTGAAACAGATTTACAAGAAAAAAAATACAAGCCCATTCAAAAGTGGGCGAAGGATATGAACAGACACTTTACAAAAGAAGACATACATGAAGCCAACAAACATATGAAAAAATGCTCATCATCACTGGTCGTTAGAGAAATGCAAATCAAAACTACCTTGAGATACCACCTCACACCAGTTAGAATGGCAATTATTAAAAAATCTGGAGACAACAGATGCTGGAGAGGATGTGGAGAAATAGGAATGCTTTTACACTGTTGGTGGGAGTGTAAATTGGTTCAACCATTGTGGAAGACAGTGTGGCGATTCCTCAAGGACCTAGAAATAGAAATTCCATTTTACCCAACAATCCCATTACTGGGTATATTTCCAAAGGAATATAAATCATTCTACTATAAGGACACATGCACATGAATGTTCATTGCAGCACAGTTTACAATATCAAAGACCTGGAACCAACCCAAATGCCCATTGATGATAGACTGGACAGCGAAAATGTGGCACATATACACCATGGAATATTATGCAGCCATCAAAACGATGAGTTCGCATCCTTTGTAGGGACATGGATGAACCTGGAAGCCATCATTCTCAGCAAACTGACACAAGAATAGAAAATCAAACACCGCATATTCTCACTCATAGGCGGGTGTTGAACAATGAGAACGCATGGACACAGGGAGGGGAACATCTCACACTGGGGTCTGTCGGGGGGAAAAAGGGGAGGGACAGCAGGGGGTGGGGAGTTGGGGAGGGATAGCATGGGGAGAAATGCCAGATATAGGTGATGGGGAGGAAGGCAGCAAATCACACTGCCATGTGTGTACCTATACAACAATCTTGCATGTTCTTCACATGTACCCCCAAACCTAAAATGCAATGAAAAATATATTAAAAGAAAAAAGAAAAGAAACGTTTAACAAAATAAAAAAATAAAAAATAAAAAAAGTTTTCACACCCAAACATTATCTCAAAATATCAGACTAAGAAAAGCAACAATGGAACACATTAAGGCTGGAATCCTTACATAATTTTTAACTTTGTTTTAAATTACAAATCATAATTTGACAAAGTCATTAACATTCTTAAATGTCTTCTAAATCATCCTCTCCTTTAAAAAATTTTTATTAGTTATTTTATTACTATTACATTTTAACACGACATTTTTAATGTGTTAGGTAAATATTTATGCTAGTTCTGTTTGAAATGGATTCAGATATGAATGGATGCTTTCTTCTTCTTGAATTCTTTACCTAGCCTGTCTTTTAATTGATTAGATTTTTGTCTTCAATTAGATATATCATGGATGGCTTCTGTGTGTCATCCCTGAGTTCTTCCATATTTGACACAGCCTGTTAGTTTATTTTATGCTTGGAAAACATGTAAGTTGAGTGAAATATTCTTAGGTTACACTTTCCATTATTTAGAGCTTTCCAGTCATCATTGATGTCTTTGCAAGGATTTAAATGATGGTAGATAGAAATTTGAGGCTATGCCAACTGCCTTCCCTTCCTGCAAGGTTTTTTTCCACCATTTGATGACAAAAATAACTGTTTCTTGCAACTTGAATTTCTATAATGTTTCTCTTTAATATAAATGATCATAAAGAGCTTATGTGATTCCATTATTTCTGCCTTGTTTACTCTGTTTCTTGCTATGTTGAATGAATATTCTTATTTTTGCAGAGATTCTTTTGTTCTTGGATCTAATTACTTACGTTGGCAAGCTACATTTTCATCTTTTTTTCTTCTACATTATGTCTTACAGATAATGTTTTATTAAATTAAAAATCATATTACAATGTTTTCAATCTTTAAGTCATTTGTTCTCTGTCAGCGTCATACTAATCTTCATTGTTCATGGGATAGTCCTTGCTTCATTTTCATAAATTAGTTTGCAGAATTACCTTTCCATTTATTTTTACTTTATTTCTGTTGGATAGCTTTTCCAGATTTTTTCTTCTCTCTTTGATAGTCTTGACCATGTTCTTATCACGTTTCTATTGCTTATTTTCCCTGCTTCACTACTGTTTAAAACCAGTGATTTTCTCTGCTGGCTGCATTTTGGTAGCCTGAAAGCATGACAAGGAGATATTCAGGTGAGGCAGTGTGTAGCCCTTGTTAGAATACCTGAGCTCTGCTTTGGCTGCAGTAACGTTAAATGTGCGTACACTGTGTCCTCAGTAGCTGCCACAGAAACTAGTGCATTGTAGTTTCTTAATAAATAATTTTTGAAAGAATAAGTATTTTAGACATAAGTACCTATTATTAATTTTCTGCTACAGATTAGTTTCCCAATTTATTATGTAGTTTGAAATTCACACTTGTATTAGAGCAAATTAGTAAATGCCTGCAATGCTGCCTAAAGCTGCTTAGAATTCGGATACTGTTGCTTTTACTCCTATTTTATTAGTTCAAGCATCTCACACTTTTTGGGCCTCATATTGGAGAAGACATTCACATGCTATCCATGAGGAACTGCGGCAAATGCCAATTGGAAGACATGTATACTTGCTTCTCTTACAGTGAAGAGAAGAAATATTCAGGAACAAAAGTTCAATTCACCTCAAACTGCTTCACCCCTTTCATGTGGACAGAACTTTCTAGAACTCACCAATTTTAATGTGTGTATGTAAAGATGCCACTCAGAATTTTTTTCTTCATGTTTAAGGCCCATATTAAAATTTTCTGACTTCTATTTCCCCATCCTATGACCTCTTGACCTTATAGGCTTTAATAAGAGTACTGACTGCCAATACTCTTGGCAGTTTTCCCAGTTTCTGGAATCAAAACTTGGCAACAATTTTTCAAGGATTTTATTTTTAATGTTCATTTATTTGAATACTGAAAGAAAATGATAATTTGATGCAGTTCAATTTTGCCATTTTTACGTAATCTGTTCAGGCAGAAATTTTGCCCAAGATCTTGAAAGCAATAATATGTATTCTGATATTATTTCATGCTACCATTTCCCAATATTACAACCTTCTATGAAAGACAATTTTATTCAATGCGTACTTTTATGTACTTAATATATGACTCCTTCTAGCTGATTAGTACAGTCTTAAAATTCTGTTTATACTATCTTTATTACCTATTAACATTATTCATATCAAAGGAGTAAGAATTTTATTTATTTAAGATTTTAGCTGGGCATGGCAGCCCATGCCTATAATCTCAGTTCTTCTGAATTAAGTAATTTTCTATTATATTTCATTCTTAATCCCAATTCAAACTGTATGTAATTTCATGTTGTAGGTATACATACACCTGTATTTACTTTACATGAAACAAAATTTATTTAATTATATGAACTTGAAGTGCATTCATATCAATAAATAACTTTAATGGAACTGAAAAAAAGAAAATGCTTTATTTTAATTTGGAAACCAATCTATAACACCTAAGTTTAGGATAGCTAATAACATATATTTTGGCAAGTATTAATTAAGCAAGTACTTATAAGTAACTTTCATAAATCTTAATAAGCAGTGTTACAGTATTCAAAATTGAAAAACCATGGCTGAAAACCAATAAAAATAATAAATAAACATGTCTCTAAGTTTTAACATTCTAAAACATTTTTTATGAATTGGCATATGATGCAATTTAAAACTATATCATATCTATATTCTAATGACATTATTTTATTTATATCATTCTTGTTCTATACATATAAAGTAAAAGAATGTCAGTATAAATAGAAAACCAATTCAAATTAATATATAGAAAATGTTTAGTGATGTCACGTAAGTCTCCTCTTTTCCTCCACTTTTAGATAAATAATATTAACATCTTGCTTTGTATCTTTCTACAACATAATTTATGCACATATAACAGGATAATAATACATTTTGGGTGTTGTAATTATTATGAGTTTTTTTGGAAGGAAAGGAGCATCAATTTGTCATATTAAGTGTATAATTTTGAAACTTGTTTTAAAATTAACTCCATGGCATGAATATTTCTCTTCCATTTTAACATACAAATGGATAAATAGGTGATGAATTGATATACAGACAGATAAGTGGATAAAGATATGAAGAGATGACAGAGAACTCTAGGGAAATAGATAATTATTTTAATTGTTATATGATATTTCAAAACCAATGTTTTTAACTGTGACTTTGTCACTACAATCAATCTTATGATAAATATCATTGTGTGTGTATATATGTATACATATATATACACATGTACATATTATTTACTGTTTCTTTTATCATAAAATATTTTTCAAAAATTATACCTTCTGAGCTAAATGATAGGCCAGAAACATTCCAGAAAAGTTGTAGCAGCTTATCTTTCCAAAGGTAATATTTGCAAGTGCTTCTTTCCTCACAGTCTATCCCATACACTCTTGGTTTCTCTAATATTCTAGTCCTGGGATGTTTAAGTAAAGTAATTGTCATTTTTCAGTCTTTCTAATGCTTCTCCATTTCTGCACTAGAGAGTATTCTGGATATAGACTGAGGCCCATTTGCCTCCATCAGCACTAATGCTTCATACTTGCTTACTAAATAAAAATTGCTCCTAGAGACATGCATCCCAATAGCATTAGCAATTCTGCAACTTCTTGCTTTTAGTGCTAGGGTATGCTTTCATCACAGATCTAAAGAGGAAAAAAAAGAACCTTACCTGTTAAATTAAGATGGAACCACTTTTGAAGCAGGAGGATAGCTCCTGGAGCCAGGGAACCCAAGACCAATTCAGGCTGACTTCCTAGAACTTAATCAAAAGGGAAACCCAAAATTCCCATGCCCAAGTAACAAAGGGACCATAGGCTACTCCCACTGCAACCCCCCTCCTTTTCTGTGTGGCAGATGAAAAACTGAAATTAACTCTGATTGGTCCCTTCCTGCAACCAATCAGGGCTGGTCACAGGCCAAGTCTTTATTTGCATTGGAGTATAGCTTTGTAATTTACTTTAGCCTCTGATTGGTCACTTTCTGCAACCAATCAGACTGACTACAGTCTAGTACTTCATTTACAAAGGTTATTCACGAAATAACCAATGAGAAACCTCTAGAGGGTGTTCAAACCCCAGAATATTCTGTAACTGAGTCCTTGAACCACTTGCTCAGGCTCGCTCCCACCCTGTGGAATGTGCTTTCATTTTCACTAAATGTCTGCTTTTGTTGCTTTATTCTTTTCTTGTTTTGTTTGTGATTTTGTCCAATTCTTTATTCAAAGCACCAAAAACCTGAACACATTGGACCAGTAATGATTTTATGTCATGATAAAGCTCTTCCTTTAATGATTCAAAATAATTGATTTGCATAAATAATGAGTATTTCTATATCACAGTTTGTTCAGTATTAAAAAAATCAACATTTCTTAAAGTATTATCTTTTATTGTTATTTGCTTAATTGCGAATCCTTTAAAAACTGGGAATTTTTCATGGAATTTCTCTTTTTACTAAGCGGAAGTGTTTGGTTTTGATGAGATCTTATTTCAGAAAAGATAGGTTAGAAAGTTGCAGTAGAAATTGTGCCCTGGGCTTGGCCCTCCAGACAGTAAACCTGGAATGATGCTGACAGAATTATGAGAGGGAGTAGTTAGCACTGACAGGGTAATAGAGATGTAGAGGCCTTATTAGAAACTTTTTTTAAATTATCTGACTCATATCTGAGATAAGCTATAATAAAAGATTAAAACCTATGAAGAGTATGCAGCAGGAAAGAAATTGTTTACAATTATATTTAAAATAGTAAATAAAAGTACTTTACTCATATTAAAATATTTGTATTTCTCAACGTTTGCTTTAACTTGGGCATTACCTTGCATGTGAAGAAAAAAGTTGAATCTAGTTTTTACCATGTATTTCAAAAATATCGATTTATATAAGCAAAATATGGCAATATTTTTCATATTAAATTAGATTTGAAAAACAAAGATTCTTACTCATTTATTCATCCACAAAAATTACCTAATTCACTCTTAAAATAGTAGAACATAAGAGGATCACTTTAAGTATTGAATGTATATGTCTATAGAAAACATACTTAAATATACATTATAACATAATTTCATAAGAAAGATATTCCATCTGACAAGGAACTGTACAAGTTTTCCTTATATAAGGACAGAAAAGAAGTATAGAAAAAATTTATTTCTGTTTTCAATTGAGACCATGTAATCACTAATAACAAAAGGGACTAGTTTTCACAAAAGCTATAAGGACCTCAACTTCACCCATAATGGAATAACTGACATGGGAAATGAAGAACTATAAAACTGAAAAATATATGAAATAACAATTCTCAGATATTCAAAGAAAAGCAGGACTGGACTATGAGTCATTAAAGAAAGGAAAGGGAAATGTAAAAGTACATCAGTTGTCCAGACTTTGTGCTTTGAGACAGTTTTTGGACTACATCACAAAGGAGGGGGAATTTAAGCAGAGGATAGTGGTCTCGTTAAAGTAACAAAACCAAGAAAGAAGTTGGGGAAGCTGAAACGAATAGAATTTGTAGATGAAAATACTGAAGGAATGGGATATAGACAAATAAAGAGCTCAAGAAATCTGACGTGTCCCAGTGTCTGTGGCTGAGTACCACCTTAATGAACTGAAAAAATAAGACTCAAAATTACTAAGCTCTTCTGTTGTTACTTAGAGATGAAAGTAACAATCTATTAAAAAAAAGTCAATGCTTTTTACAAATTGACAGTGAAGTTCAAACACTCACCAACATTATTATTTCTGGTATCCAGAAAGGAAAAATAGACAAAGACACAGTAAATGGTGATACTTGAATAAACATAATCAATATAAACAGACACAGAATTGGCACAGGTATTAGAATTATGAGATGAGGACATCAAAATAACTGGTATAAATATGTTCATGGATTTGAAGTAAAACATAAACATGATAAGAACATAAGTAAAAAATTTTAAAAGAGATCAAAATATAAGTTAAATTGAAAAATACTGTATCTCAAATGAAAATTAGCTGTATGACCTCAACAGTAAGTTAGATACTATAGAGATCTTTTCTAAATGATTAGTGAACTTAAAGGCAAACAAAAAAAAAAAGGCAAAAAAAAAAAAAAAAAAAGATGATCTATAGGACATCAGACAAAAAAATAAATTAATTAATTAATAAATAACAATTTTTTGATTTCCACACAAAGAGGGATGGGTGAAACAAAATATTTAAAATAATGGCTATACATTTTCCAAATTTTGGCTGCTAACTTGAGAAATACATGGCAAAAGAGAATATTTTCTCCTCCCCAATAATGAGAAAAACACATAATCTACAAATAAAGTATACTAGATTCCAAAACATGACAAGCTCCTCTTTTGATAGGCAAAATACATAAATTCTTTCATCTTTTAGAAAACAGAATAAAAGGATGTCCAGGAAAAGAAAAAGAAATTAAAGAATTCTCATGTTGACACTTGGGGCGAGAGATAAGAATCAGCTTTGTCCAGTGACAGGGCACAGAAGCAATGACCCTTAGTAGCAATGAGTATAACTAGTGCCTAGATTGTGGTTTCTTAACATCATTCTTCAGCAAGAGAAAGTAGGATTCTTTGGTTAATAATAGGAATAAAACAGGGAAATATCATTTAAATACAAAAAACAAACAAACAACAACAACAACAACAACAAAACCTTACAATGCCAGGAAGTAAGACAATTCTCAGAAAATAATGAGATCTTCTAGAAAGAACAACAAAGAAAAATTGAAAAAGTTTCTAACAACTAAAGTTTGTGTTTCAGAATTCAGGGACCAGAGTGACCAATGAGGTTGCAGAGGATTTTATTTTCAAGTGTACACCAGCCCAGTTTGGACTCGTATCCAAAATGCTGAGTGCCTAACAAAGACAAGGCTTGACTTTTTATACATGAAGTATACAGTGGTGCTAAAACAAGTTTGCAGGTGCAAAACAAAGGCAATTTATCAGAAAATGACAGGCACAAATAGGCTTACGTATGACTGTTTTATGCAACACAGATGTTCACTATTTGTAGAGCTCAAGGATTCTAACAGAGGCCTTATCTGTTTCCCTCTGTTACAGTACCTACAAGGCTGGAGTCCAGCCTGCTTGGGCATTTCTCATAACCTTCGCTAAGTTGCAGAAACTTACAGTTACCAACTGTAGAGAACAAGACTATGAGAACTTGTCATCTTGTAAAACTTGCAAAGCAGGATACAATTCCACAGGAGGGGGAAGGACTCAGAGAATTTTGCTTAAAGACGAAAAATTTAATTTTTTCTCCTCTTTTCTGCATTAATTTTATTTTTGTATAATGCTATTTTATTAATTTTTCTTTTTCCTATTTATTTAAGCAACAAAATAAATACTTGTTGTTAAATTATAAGCCATAAAGATGAATAACCCACAAATTCAAATAGTTTAAAGAAAGAATAAAAGAGAGAGAGAGTAGGAAAGGAAGAATCAAAGAAGAAGAGATACTACTTAAAATAGCATTCCAATTAAAGATTTAACACATATTGTTCTAAAATCTCATCAGGCAATTTCTAAAAAATTGATCAATTGATTTTTAAATATAAGGACTTACCAAAACCTAGAATAACCAAAACAATTTTCAAAAAGAATAGCACATCTAAAGAACTCACAATATCTAATTTCAAGTTTTATTTTCTAAGCATCCAGGCATATCCATACGTCCTCTGAAATCTAGGGAGACTTTCCAAAACCTCAATTCTTGATTTCTGGGCAACTGCAAGCTCAACACCATGTGGAAACTGTCAAGGCTTATAGCTTGCACCCTTTGAAGCCACAGCCTGAGATATACATTGGCCCTTATAGTCATAGAGAGAAGCTGGGAAGCAGGGCGCCAAGTCCCTAGGCTGCATACAACAGGGGTGTCCTGTGCCTGGTCCACAAAGCCATTATTTCCCTCTAGCCCTCTGGACCTGTGATGGTATGGACTGCCACAAAGACCTTTGACATGCTCTGGAGATATTTTCCCCATTGTCTTGGCAACTGTTTGGCTCCTTGTTGCTTATGAAAATATCCTCAGCTGGCTTGAATTCCTTCTCAGAAAATGGGTTTTTGTTTTCTATCACATTGTCAGGCTACAAATTTTCTGAAATTTTATGCTCTGTTTCCCTTTTAAAATGAAATGCCTTTGACAGCACCCAAGTCACCTCTTGAACAGTTTGCTGATTAAAAATTTCTTCTGCCAGATACCCTAAATTGTATATCCCAAGTTCAAAGTTTCACAGATTTGTAGTGGAGAAGGCAAATGTCACCACTCTCTTTGCTAAAACATCACAAGAGTAATCTTTACTCCGGTTTCCAACATGTGACTCATCTCCATCTGAGACCACCACAGCCCGGATTTCATTGTCTACATCGTTATCAGCATTGTGGTCAAAGCCATTCACAACAAGTTTCTAGGCAGTCCCAAACTTTCCCACATTTTTCTGTCTTCTTCTGAGCAGTCCTAACTCCCCTAACCACTCCTAACTGTCCCAACCTGTTCCTGTTATGCAGTTCCAAAATTGCTTCCACGTTTTCAGGTATTTTTTGAATAATGCTCACTCTACCAGTTCCAATTTACTGTATTAATCTGTTCTCACACTGCTAATAAAAACATGCCCAACACCAGGTAATTTATCAAGGAAAAGATGTTTAGTGGATTCACAGTTTCACATATTTGGGGAGGCCTCACAATCATGGAGGAAAGCAAGGAGAAGCAAAGTCAAGTCTTAGATGAATGGTGGCAGTTGAGAGAGAACTTGGGCAGGGGAACTCCTCTTTATAAAATCTTCATCTCATGAGACTTATTTGCTATCATGAGAACAGCATGCAAAGACACACTCCCATGATTCAATTACTTCACACTGTGTCCTTCCTATGACATGTAGCCATTTTCCTGCTGCTGATAAAGATATACTCAGGGCTGAGCAATTTAGAAAAGAATTAAGTTTAATTGACTTACAGTTTCACATGGCTGGGGAAACTTCACAATCATGATGAAAGACAAGGAGGAGCAAATCATACCTTATGTGGAATGCAGAAGGCAAAGAGATGGCTTGGGCAGAGAAACGCCTGTTTTTAAACCATTGGAACTCATAATAACAATTCACCATCACCAGAATAGCACAGGAAAGACCCAGCCCTATGATTCAGTCATCTCCCACAGTGTCCCTCACCTGGCCCCTCCCAAATCTCACATCTTCACATCTCAAAGGCAATCATGCCTTCCCAACAGTCCCCCAAAATCTCAACTCAAAAGTCCACAGTCCAAAGACTCATCTGAGGCAAAGAAAATCCCTTCTGCCTATGAGTCTGTAAAATCAAAAGCAAATTAATTACTTTTCTAAATACCATGGGGGTACAGGAATTGAGTAAAGACAACCATTCCAAATGAGAAAAACTGGCCAACACAAAGGGGCTACAGGCCCCATGCAAGTTTGAAAGCCAGGAGGGCAGTCAAATTTTAAAGCTCCAAAATAATCTCCTTTGACTCTATGTCTAACATCCATGTCACAATAATGCAAGAGGTAGGTTCCTACAGTCTTGGGCAGCTCTGCCTCTATGGTTTTGCAGGGTACAGCCTCCCTCCTGGCTGCTTTCACAGGCTTGCCATGAGTGTCTGTGGCTTTTCCAGGTGCATAGTGCAAGCCTGTTGGTGGAGCTACCATTCTGAGGTCTGGAGGACTGTGGCCCTCTTCTCACAGATTCACTAGGCAGTGCTGTAATAGGAACTCTGTGTGGGGGTTCTGACCCTTCACTTTCCTTCCACACTGCCCTAGCAGAAGTTCTCCATGAGAACCCCACACCTGTAGTTAACTTTTGCCTTGCATCCAGGCATATCCGTACAAATTCTGAAATATAGGCCAAGGTTCCCAAACCTAATTTCTTGATTTTTGTGCACCAGCAGACTCAATACCATGTGGAAGTTTTCAAAGCTTGAGGCTTACACCCTCTGAAGCAATAGCCAAGCTGTACCTTGGCCCCTTTTAGTCACAGCTGGAGTGAATGGGATGCAGGACACCAAGTCCCTAGACTAAGCACAGCAGATGGATCCTGGGCCTGGCTCACAAAACCACTTTTTTTCTACTAAACCTCCATGCCTATGATAGAGGAGGTTGCCATAAAGACCTCTGAAATGCCCTGGAGACATTTACCCCATTATCTTGTGAATTAACATTCAGCTTCTCCTTCCTTATGCAAATTTACACACCCAGCTTGAATTTCTCCTTAGAATATTGATTTATTTTTCTATCACAATGTCAGGCTGCAATTTTTTTAAAACTTTTACACTCTGCTTTCTTTATAAAACTGAATGCCTTTAACAGCACCCAAGTGACCTCTTGAATGCTTTGCTGCCTAGAATTTTTTTCCACCAGATACCCTAACCCCTAAATTATCTCTCTCAAGTTAAAAGGTCCACGAATCTGTGGGGAATTTGCAAAATGCCACCTGTCCCTTTGCTAAAATGTAACAGGAGTTGCCTTTGTTGCAATTCCCAACAAGTTCCTCATTTCTATCTGAAAGCACCTCAGTTTGGACTGAGTCTCCAGGAAGTTGCAAACTTTTCCAGAACTTTTTGTCTTCTTCTGAGCCCTCCAAAGTGTTCCAACCTCTGCTTGTTACCCAGTTATAAAGCTGCTTTCACATTTTTGGGTATATTTTTAGCAGTACCTCACTCTACTGATACCAACTTACTATATTAGTCCATTTTCACACTGCTGATAAAGACATACTCAAGACTGGGCAATTTACAAAAGAAAGAAGTTTAATCAACTTACAGATCCACATGGCTGGGGAGGCCTCAAAATCATGGCAGAAGGCAAGGAGAAGCAAGTCACATCTTATGTGGATGACGGCAGGCAAAGAGTGTGCTTGTGCAGAGAAACTCCCCTTTTTAAAACCATCAGATCTGGTAAGACCCATTCACTATCATGAGAGCAGCATAGGAAAGACTCGCCCCAATGATTTAATCATCTCCCACCACATGCTACCCACAACAGGTGGGAATTATGGGAGCTACAAGATAGATTTGGGTTGGGACATAGAGCCAAACCATATCACATGGGAATTGTGGGAGCTACAATTCAAGATGAGATTTAGGTAGGGACAGCCAAACCATATCACCAAGTAATGGCAATATTTGAAATAATTGAAAATCTCTTTCATTGCTGGTTGGAATGTAAAACTTTACTACCAATTTAGTACTTTTCTTGTAAGTCTAACGTGCTACTTACTACATAGAACAAGAACACCACTCCAATAAAAATGTAAAAATATATATATGCTTTCTTTGCATAGAGATTTTTCCATGAATATTTGTAAGAGCGTTACTCATAACTGGCATAAATCACAGACAACCCAGATGTCCATCAACAGTAAACAGATGAAGTACCACAAATCCCTGCTTCAGTAATCATACTTTTTAGTATTAAAAAAGTGTTACATAAAGTAGAACAACCATACAAAGCACTAACTTTTAACTAGAACCTATAGAATAAAAATACAGTGGAAATACACATCTTTGAGCTGGTTCAAACAAGAGAGTATCTACAACTCAATAATAATACAAAAAAAAAGTCAGTCTTAACAGTGAGAAAGTATTTCAAATATCTTTTCACAAAAAAGATAGATAAACATTTTGTAAATATATGAAAAATAACTAACCATCACTAATAATCAGGGAAAGGTGTGGAGTCTGACCTATGGACTCTGGCCAAGTGACAGATGAAAGGAGTTTGCAGACACAGGTGTTTTGCCTGTGAGAGCATGTCTAGGGGAACCCATAGCTTACAGACCCCAAAGAGACTGGAGTTCAGTCATGCAGCCCCAATATGCCAGAGATGCTCTTATTTATTTTAGAAAAGATTTAATCACAAAGGTCTTGAGCAAACACAATTTATGGGTAATTAACATTGCCAAACCCCTACAGAGAGCAGTCCTGTGCATAAATGATCAAATGTTGGTTTTAGGACAACATGAGTAAAAAAATTATTTATATAAACTGCTCTACATTCCCTTGTTATCTGCTCTTTGCTATTAGCTTAAGGTAAGAGGATTAGGCTGCCTTCAGCCATACAACAGGTTTGTCAGGCTTGATGGTTATAACTCGTTCTCCAGCTTTGCATCCTAGAATTAGTAAATAACATAAGACAAACATGAGTATAATCAGCAACATTATTTTCCAATCAATGAGTGACCTATAATGTTATGTGGCACCTCAGTCTAATATGTGCCATGACTTGGGGACCCCCATCAGGGATATGTTAATATCTCCTAGTCAAGCAGTCATGTCATTAGAGGCTGGGAAGGGAATGCCTCCCTAAGTATCAGGAAAAAAAAGGCAGATTTAGAAGCTGAGCTCAATAGAGTGTAGCAGGTACAGCTAGCAGAGAACAACAAAGTGAGAGAACAACAAAAGGAACAAATTATCTGGAATAAATGGTGTTTGTGTTTGGAGCAGGATTTGCTCAGCCTTCTGAAGTGTTTTATTTAGCATTCATCAGGTGATATTTGGGGCTTGTGTCATTTGAGGAAGCTGCATTGTCTGGGGCTGCAGGTCCTGCAGAGTCGTTTTCTTCATTTCTGATGCTGGGTTGGGTCCTAACCACGCCATTGCATGGTTTGTTGCATCATGCTGGAATCCAAAGAGGGCCTGAGGGGGTGTGAACATAAGCATCTCCTCTTCCCCATGTTAGCAAATCATTTGGACCGTGCCATACATTACTATTCACATCTTTCCATAAAACTGTGTGTTTCATATCTTGAGAGGTTTTAGCAAAGTGCTTTTCTATGACTGATTGAAATTTATCATTTAAATTTTAAGAAATTAAGGGTAAATAAGGCTTGTGCTAGTAGTATTGCAGTGTACATATTCATATTCTCTCCCCCTTTTTTTTCCTAAGGAAAGCATTAAAGCATTAGGTATTGGGGAGGGAACTACTTTTGTAGGCAAAACTACAGGAGTACAAGATAAGAACTGTTGTAGTTCATCAGCTGGAAGGGCATACTTAATATGGCCTGCATAATCAGAGACTGCTATCTGAAGATCAAGATATAGGGGCAATACTCCTTCTAACTGCTTTTACTCAAGGAAATTCTTATGACATCAGAGTCATAACCTAGCAACTGATTGCATCATCTGCAGCCTGGATAGATGACTTTACTAACTTGCTAGGCATTGGGAGATTGCATTTTAGTCCCGGTATGTGAGCAAAAAACCCATTCTAGGAAGCACAGTCCTGGGGCCATTTGTCTTATAAATCCTGCTGGGGAGTGGTTAGTAGGAAAAATAAATGATTGAACTGAATATCCTGGGCCTATGCAATCTAGTTGCATTTTTATAATAGCTTGCTCTATTTTCTGAATTTCCTATTTTGCTGCAGAAGTTAAATACCTGGGAGAATCCAGGGCAACATTGCCTTTTAAGATAGAAAATAGGTTTTGCAACCTATCAGTAGTTATGCTCAAGGTGAGGCAAAGCCAGTTAATATCACCCAGTAATTTTTGATAATAATTTAAGGTATATAAGTTGCTAGCATTTAATTTAGCCTTTTGAGGCCTTACCAACCAAGAAGTTAGTATGTATTCAAGACATTTCCAAGGAGAGGACATTCTGTACTTTTTCAGGTAATATGACTGAAACTATTAACTATGTATTCCTTTCGACAGGGGCATATAAACCTGAAAGTACTGACTCCGTTATCATCCACAAAATGAATAACCTTGCAATTAGGAAATTCTTTTCTATTAGATAACAAAGCCTAATTTACATTATAGTGCTGTTCAGCATTCCTTGAGGAAGTACTTTCCAATGGAATTGGCAAGCTGGCTTTTCATTATTAATAGCTGTTATTGTTACTGCAAATTTTTCTCTGTCCTGTACTGCAAGGGGGGAATAGTATAAAAGTAGTCTTTTTGATTCATAGTAACTATAGGTTAATCTTGAGGAATCCCCATGGGGGAAGGGAGCCCCTGTTGAAGAGGTCCCATAGGTTGCAAATTAGCATTAATAGCCTGTAAGTCATGCAAAACTCCATTTGCCAGACTTCTTGGGAATAATGAAAATGAGTGAATTTCAAGGGCTGTTTGATGCTTCTATATGGCCAGCTTTTAATTGCTCCTCAACTAATTCAAAGTCAAAGTCCCTACACAGCATCCCTACTGGGGCCCTGCCTAGTGGAGCTGTGAGAAGAGGATCACCAGCCTCCAGACCCCAGAAACAACAACCAACAACATACACCCTTATATGTTGTTGTATATATATGTGGTATATAGATCCACCAACAGCATACACCCTTCACCTGGAAAAGCCACAGACACTCAAGGCCAGCCTATAAAAGCATCCAGGAGGGAGGCTGTATCCTGCAAAGCCACAGAAGTGGAGCTTCCCAAGACTGTGGGAACTCACCTTTTGTATTAGTGTGACCTAGAGGTGAGACCTGGAGTCAAAGGAGATTATTTTCAAGCTTTAATGTTTGACTACCCTGCTGGATTTCAGACTTGTATGATTCCTATAGCCCCTTTGTTTTGGCAAATTTCTCCCATTTGGAATGGCAGTTTTTTCCCAATACCTGTACTCCCATTGTACCTAGGAAGTAACTAGATTGCTTTTGATTTTACAGGCTCATAGACAGAAGGGACTTGCCTTGTCTCAGATGAGACTTTGGACTGTAATTTTTGGGTTAATGCTGAAATGGGTTAAGAGTTTGGGGGACTGTTGGGACAGCATAATTGATTTTGAAATGTGAGGATGTGCAATTTGGTGGGGTCAGTGGTGGAATGATAAGCCTGTGTCCCCACCCCATTCTCAACTTGAATTGTATTCCCCAGAAGTCCTACGTATTGTGGGAGAAACCCAGGAGAAGGTAATTGAATCATTGGGGCTGGTCTTTTCTGTGCTGTTCTCATGATAGTGAATGAGTCTCATGAGATCTGATGGGTATATCAGGGGTTTCACTTTTGCTTCTTCCTCATTTTCTCTTGCTGCCACCATGTGAGAAGCGTCTTGCCTTATGCCATGTTTCTGAGACCTCCCCAGCTATGTGGATCTGTAAGTCCAATTTAACCTCTTTTTCTTTCCAGTATCAAGTTGTCTTTATCAGCAGCACGAAAACAGACTGATATACCAATTATGAATCAACATGAAAAATAATCTCAAAAACATGCTTATCAGAAAAACAGATATAAAAGAGTTCATTCATCTTGAATTTCACAATAGGAAATCTAATCAATAGTAATATTTGACAGGTTATAGGGAGAATAAGACCAGAGAAGGGTAGGGGATGACTTAAAGGTGCATGAAGAACTTCAGTATATCATCAGGTTGGTTCCACTGTACTTTCCATTGATTTGTCTGTTTATTCTCTCATTGTATTTATAACTGACAATTCAAAATTTCAAAAGCATTGTCCATCAAATTTATAACTACTGGAAATTCATTTAAAGTTTTATAGTTGATTTACTGTAAGTCTTCAATCTTGAGGGCATTTTGAATTTCTATCATTTTTTATGCTTATAACATTAATTTATGTGTACTTGTGAGATATTGCATTAGCAACTACTGGCCAGATGCTATTTTATATTATTGACCTTTATGCTAGTGAACAAAGTTTTCTATCACTTTTCAGTGCACTGTTAATTAGAGGAACACAGCACATATTCTCATTATATATACTAAAGTTAATTGTAAAATAGCAATCAAACTTAACTGGAGCCTTCAGAACTCCTGAAATATAACTTAAACAACGTGCATGTACATAAAATTGAATCACCTAATTTTGTGAGCTCTCTCTCTGTTTCTCTCTCTCCACCTTCTTCTTAGCCTCTACTCTGTATCAAATGCTGTTGCGAATTGTAATTTTTTTCTTATATTTGATTTTATTTATTTTTTTGAAACTTTATTTAAAAATTTGTTTACTTCTGAAGAGTGTTGCAAACAAGGTATAGAAGTTTTGTGTTCTTGCTTGTATTGTAATTATATACATATCAGTTGACAGTTATGCCCATTTTCTTCCTATGTAAAATATGGTGTTAGTATCTCAAGATATTAACAAAAGGAGATAAAGATGAGCCTTAGTATTAAATAGAAAATGAATTTAAAGAATAAATGAGGAGCCAGTTCCCCCAATGAAATGAGAGAACAATATTTTTATATTCTGCTTATACCTATTTTTACTCTGTTTACAATGTGTGAGATATTCTTACTGTTTATTGTATGTTTATCTTAGTTGCTAATTTATTTGAAATTAAGTTAAATTTCAATACTCCAATTTTGAAGTGACAAAATATATGTTTTCTCTTTGCTTGAGTTCAGTGAGTTATACAATAACACATACAAAAAAATCAAAATTATGCATTCAGTTGATGTTCAGACTATGCTCTTTTAACTACCACAGCCTCCAATTCACCCTGACCGATACTTCATTCACACAGGTAAACTCTTAGCCAGAAGTAAGGTGGCAAATATTACTCTGTTATATAAGGACTGGAACTTTGAAAAAAATATTCCAGTTACAGAGAATGTGACACAGTGGCATCTCAATAAAACAAGACAGCAATTTTACTCTTTGCTTGTTATTACAATCGGAAGCACGTCTCATTAAAACTTTTCCATAGACATCATATAATGTCATGAGGTTAAAAGAGCTATAAACAAACATTAAATAGAGTTAAAATAAATGTTTCATCCCCTTGACAATTTGTATCTTTTGTATTACAGGATATGAGTATATCCACTTATTGTTCTTCCTTCCTAATTTAATATATTAATATATTTTTAACTGTAAGTTGTTTGAATTTTATAAAAGCTTAGAAAAATGTGATGGTGCTTGATAGTTGAAAATATGTTGGCATTATTAAAGCTAATTGCCCAAAGATTTACAAGTAAAGACACATTTAAAGGCACAATCATTATGGTAATTGCTGTAATGAATGCTGTGAACTTTTCAGTATATTGTTAAGCAATGCCCTGGAGAGGTGTTATTTCCAACACATTATTTTTGATATGGTATCTCTTAGACATTTTCTGGTGAATACCAAATTTACTATTGAGGATATATTTCAATAGTTTATTATTTATTAAATTATCCATAATCAATGACAAATTATCCTTCCAACATCACGGATATAGATTTCAATCTAGTGAAAAAGTATGAGAAATTAGATTTTAGCATTTGCGGCAATAAAAAAAAGCTTAAAATAAAATCAAAGCATTTTAATTGGCTGAAAAGCAATTGTGAGGGAAAAAGATAGGCTTGAGTGCATGTGTTATTGAAAGTATAATAACACAGCCACCTTTTAAAAAAATTATATACAAATGGCAGAGCTTGCACAATTGTAAAATTCAAGAAACTTCATTTAGAAGAAGGTGCTTGAAAAAACTTTTAAAAGTGTTTTTAAAAAATTTTTCAGTTCCATACTCTGTGAAAGACACATTCTAGCAAATATATATACCCAATCAAGAAAAAGAAAATCTCTATTCTCTTTCAATTACTAAAATTCAGTGTGTATTTAATATATCTGAATGTAGCTGATACTTAAACAGCTCTCACAAGAGATTGGAAAATCTAAAGTGAGATTACAGGGAGTTCCATTTGGAAGATCTACTTTGACTATGAGATATTCAATTGGAATTGATCAAGATGGCCTTAAATTTCCTTTTCAGCTTGACTAAACTTGTCTTTTTCTTGAGTATAGTCTCCTGACCTTCCTTTATTTATGGGATTTACTTTAGGAAACTTGCAAGTTTAAGTCCTTTCTCTGCCTCTTTGAGATGTAAATCTTTCTTTAAAAGCCTCTTGCCAGTTTTACAACCCAGAAATATCTTTCTCACACACTTGAAAACCACTCTTTGAAATGTACTGTTGAAAGAAGATAATGCTGCTATCTCCCAATTTTTATGGGAGAGGAAGAGCATAACTGCTGCAGATGTCTTGCTCAAAGTTGGAAAACTACCTTCTGTCATAAAGATACGAGAAGTTTACTTTGGCTTTGGATGAAGCCAATTGGTACAGATAGATAACCTATGTTCTATAATATCCTCTAATAAGTTTCTTCTAGCTGCTTCCAGGGTTTAAAAACCCTATAGCCTTCTACTTCAGTTGAGTTCAGACTTAGTTCTCATCTCCCTCACCTATTGAAATAGCCTTGAACTAAAAAGTTCTTGACTATTCAACTTTGGTGTAATTTTTGCTTTAGTTGAATCAATGATCAAATTATTTTAGTAATTTATGAAAAGACCTTTAACTTGGATTATTTTGTTGCAGAGTGGAAAAACAAAACAAATGAAAATATAGATATTGAATAAGATAACCTGGATTTGAGCTCAGTGTTCTCTATTTTCAAATTATTAAAGAATATAGTTCATATCTTCCCTGTTATCACCAAGTAAACATTAACAACATATTCAATTAAGGAACAGGTACACATATATTGATAGCATCTTATGTTTATTTATTATCACTGAACTTATTTTTATTTTCTATCTAATATATATTGATTTAGAATTTGTACAATGTATGAAAAATTAGACAGGAATATGAATAAATTCAGTCTGGTTATTACCATTCAATGTTTAATAAATCGCTACCTGTTTGATATAGTTGGGTTCCTCTTCAAATAGCATGCCCACTTTCCCCATTCTTTAGTCTTCAATTCCAAGTACCAATCCTTCGTCTTTGCTGCACCTTAACCTGTCTAAATATGCCTTGGTTTGTCACAGCCCCAGCCCACATTCCTTTCCATATGTGGGAATAGGTAAGCTTTCTAATGCAGATGACCTCTTCCTCCTTTCCCTTTCTCCTCCATCATGTGCCTACCTTATCTAAGACAGTTTAAATGTTTAGCCAATCCAGACTAGTTTAGACTGTGTGGTCCAACCCTGGCCAATGGGGGAAAGGTACAGAGGCAGAAGCTGCATTAGGAATAAAAACCCCTACTCACCATTGCTCTGTGTGCTCTCATGGCCACCACGGTCTCTCATGGCCATGAGAGCACACAGAACCTGTGAGTAGCACCCTTCTGCAGAAGTAAATTTGCCTTGCTGAGAAATCCTTTGTTTGAGTGCTGGTTTACTTTGTGAATCTGAGCTTTTATTTCCAACATTACCTCTAAAAAGAATGCACCGAGATGTTCTTTTTAATGTGACTGTGTTGTAGTTCTGACAATTAACACATCAAACATTAATTCATCTAAATGAAATAAAACACATAATGACATTATTATTCTAATATGGTGACACAGAGCTAAGCTGTTGTGAGATTTGCATAAACATATCATCAAATGGCAATATCTGATCAGTGACAACAGCACACTTTGCAGTCTACATATTCTTTCTAGTTGTGTGATATGCCTTTGATATAATATCAGTGTTATAAAAATTATAACTCCACTCACTAATTTGCAGTTGCTTTATAAAAGCCCTCTCTGAGTTGAATTATTTCATCCAGAGCTCCTGATACCCAGCTTGATTTTAGCTAGAAAAACCAATAAAAGAATATTTCAGAAACTATCCAAAAAGTCAACAGATTAGCCTACATAATAATAAAGATCTCTTATATTAAAAATGTCATAAATACAGTTAATAGAAAAGCAATATTTCAAGGAAAAATGTACAACATATGTAGAAGGCATAAGGTTAATATATAAAAATCTCCTAAAATAAATATAGAAAATTAATTAGTGGAATAATGGACAGAAGAAAGGTACAAACAACTGATTAAAAAATATAAAACAAACTACAGCTTGCCAACAAACAGAAAAATGCTTTTATAAAAACCAGTAAATTTTTGTGACAACTAATTCAAACCAAAAAAAAAAATTAAAACTATACACCTATTAGTTTATTTTAAAAAATTATTCTTAATACACAGTTAGCATTGATATTAGAGTAATATTTTGTCTAAGTTGATTTTTACAACAATATTTAACCTATTTTGTATATATGTGAATGCTCACTGAAACATTATTTATAATAGCTACATATTACTCATAATATAAATATCCACTGATTAGGTAATGGTTAAGCGATGTATGATGCATTCATTTAACAAAATTGTGAAATCATTAAATCTTTCCAAAAGCTAAGAGATATAAAATAATGTTCTAGGAAAAGACATTTTTAAAAAGCAAAAACAAAAGTGATTTTTAAAATTATACATAAGTATTAATATATTTCATCCTATGTGTTTTAAAAAAATTATATTTGTTTCTATATATGTACACATATAAATGCATAGACATACTCAGATCAAATTTTTTATTATTGCTATCAGTTCCTATAATATTAGAAAATAAAAGTAGGGCTTTATCTTGCATCATGTATACTTATTTAGTTTTGGCTATTTGCTTTTTTACAATGAGAATATACTGACGTGCTGTTAGTTTGCTTAAACAGTTTTAGTTTCACAATGGTAAAATTAAAAAATAGCTAACAGCAAAGCTATTCCAAAATTTAATTATTTTAGAACAACAATTTTACCTGGAATGACAAATTTACAGAAGTTACATTTTAAAAATTTCAATGATGAGAAATGCTAAAAGTATTTAACTACAAGTATTAGATATGTAATTTCTTTGTAAAATTATATAATGTCTTTATAATTTTCATGCTATAAATATGTAAATTTAAAAAATTATCTTGATTACACTGCTGGAAATAGTCAAAGATTTATTGGGGCTTACTATGAATTCCAATCAGTGGTAGTTAACTGGAGCCCTATGGTGATCACTTAGTCAAAATCAAATAAGCTATGAGGACATGTCTGATTATCACATTCTTACAAGGTAAAATCTATTTCCCACAATATCTACTCAGTGGGTTCCACTTGGAACTCTTCTGTGGGATACAGCATTTAAGAGGATAGAGTATTGATGACGTTGAACAAACACAGAAAACTTCATCTGACTTTAGGTTGAGCTTTAATACCTTGCAGAAACAGTGCCTTACTTAGTTTCTCATTCATGTTGCCTATCTCTGCTGATGTTCATTCTTTGTTTTCAACTGACACTGTATTTAAGTCAGGTGTCTTTCTTTTTTGTTTTGTATTGTTTTTGTTTTATAAGTAGTTGTCTCATTTACTATTAGAATTCTGGAGTTAACATTGTCAAAGGACTTTAATTTAAGCCTTCATATGTTTATTCATATTCAAGCTGAGAGAAAGCACCTATCCTGAAGTAGCAAGCCATGCTTTTATGAACCAGATGCTGAACCCAAAAAGTCCTCAGTAAATAGTAACCCTTTCTGTTTCCAGGTTTCAGAACACAATGAACAACAATATCTAACCCTGCTACAGTTATTCAGTTCTTACACATAACAGATAACGTTCTAAGTTACACTCATTCATTCCTTACAACTATCTGAATTAAATGGAATTTTATTCCCACTTTACAGATTAAGAGCTGAGGAACAAATAAATGCAATAGAATTTTATATTCCTAATACATCATGGGACTCTGACTTGAATGCAGGCTATTAGGCTTCAAATATTTTTGTTTTGTTTTTTCTTTCCCTCTTTTTGCAGGGGAAGGAGTAGGGTTGTTTTGTTCTGCTTTTTCTACCTTTAAAATGTGCTTAAGGTGAAAATAAAATTAATTGTCACAGAATGCAGTCTGACTCAGAAGCCAAACTCTCAACCACTGTTCTGTAGTATGTCTTTTTTTGGGTATGTCTATGTTTGTATTTACATATCACTCCATATTTATATAGGATATATATGGATATATATGCTTCATTTGCATACCATACATAACACACATGGTTATTTTATTTAATGAAATACATCTACTTCATAAACTACATTTTTCCAAATCTAACTCATCAAGTCAGAATGAAGACTAATAAGTGGAGCTCATCTTGCTCCATGCAGGTTCTACATGCAGAATTAGTTTCTTTGCTATAAATAAGAGACAATTAACTATGTCCATCTGGGATTGAAAACTAAGAGGGATTTCTGGTCCCCCAAACAGAGAATCTTTATGAAATGTAGAGTCATATATTTAGTACAACTTTGAGGAATTAAGTGAGAACTTCAACTCTAAGAACCTCTGGAATTGAACCCAGTAGTCTTCTCTCTTATCATTCATTGTTAATGCATGGAACCTGGTCATCAGTGGGTTGAGATTTGTGGTTAAAAGAGAGTCCATGGGACACTGGACAAAGATCTTCCACTTCACTAAGTTTACTTTTTCTCCTACATAAATTAAATATTGGAACAAATCACTCTGCTGTTTATAAGTGTCTGGAGCATAGTAAGTAACATCAAAATTCCACAAAATAACATAAAAAAATTCCACAAAATAAAAATTATATTATAAACATCATCACCACCAAAAAGTAGATTTTTTTTTTCAAAGGAAGGGGAAAGTACAAACAGGGTAGATTAAGGGCAGCAAAGGACTGTAATCTGTGTAAAGCAGAGGAAATTCGTCCCCTATGGGATACAAAGTTAAAGAGCAAGAACCCAGAAGTAGAAGAGAGACCAAAGTCTAAGCTGGTCTTACACCTACAGTAAAAAGAATCTGCTGAGAAACGCTGAAATTGGAGGAACTCCTTGGAGTTCTTCAGCAAGTTTTGGAATGACTCATGGAATTTAAATGACAATTCTCTAGAACTATAAAATAAATTTCTAAAAGTATAATCATGTTTAAATTTCTAAAAATAATGTTTACATTGAAATCTGGGAGTTTATTCTCATAAAAGGATGGCTTTATCATTGAATACAGATCATTGTATTCTTTTATGAAGAACTCTGTTACAACTGTAAAAAAAACAGCCACGATATAGACATGACATTGTTATCTAAAATCTCCTCTTGTTTCAGTGTAATAAATAGTTGAGTGACGTCCACTCAGGGTTCAGTGTGAGCATTAATAAGGAGTTTAAAGCCTTCTCTTTTATAAGCTAAAAGCAATCAAGGAGATATATCTCTTAAAAGATATTAAGAAATAACAGGTATTAAAAAAAGCTAAAGATTAGAAACATTACATATGCAGAAGGTTTTGTGAATTTGTAAGCAGGAAATTACTAATTAGTATGCTAAAGTTTATACTGACCCACATACAGAAGAATACTTATATATAAATACCTGCTGTTGGATTGTTTTCGGTAGTGAGGTGGGAAATAACCTAAAATCAATAAACTTGTTGAATAAATTAAGATAATCCCATGCAATATGATGTTATTTACTAATTAGTAGGACTAATGTAGATTTATGTGTGCAGATATGGAAAAAACAATCTAAGGTAAAATAAGAGAGTAAATTGCAGTAAATGTGTGTCTATGTATGCATGCCCATGCATGTCTAGAAGTATATATAACAGTTGTATGTGTATATATGATATATACTAAAAATGGAAGTGTGTAAATACACTTTCATATATATTTGTTTATGTTAAAAATATTTCTGAGAATACACAAAAAAACTTGAAATTACCTATAGAAATTTGGAATGAAAGATGTGATCAAGAAATCATGAGATTTTTTAATATCAGTTTAATAGCACTTTTCAAAAATTTACCATTCAAGTATATTTTTTCATGACATCTTAAGTTTATTTAAAATTTTTTGTTTACTTACTTCCTTACATTGAGAATTTTATATCCTCCCCTCCATATATGACAGTGTGCCTCTCATTTCTGATGGAGAGGAGAAGGACTACTTATTTTCTCTTAATTCTGCTTTATAGAGGCCAAATAAATTATTGAGCACAAAATGAAAACAATACACAAAGCAATTAAATTTTCAAACTTCTTGATTCTTCCGTCATGGTTTTAGTTGATAAAATCTCAAAGGACCATACTGAGAAAGAGCAGTAACTATAACTATGAAAGAAAATAATAGAAATGTAAGCAGGAAAAGAGACCAATTATACTTAGTACCAGGGAAAGAGATAAAGAAAAGAGTAAACTTAAAGAAAAAGGTAATAATAATGTAAAGGTAGCTATTACTGCCATTAACATCAATGCCTGAGAACGATAATGGTAATGGATATTAATTCTGATCTCAGCGGGTGAACCAGAAATTAGAAAATATAATTTATGGTTATAATTCTTAATTTTTATAACTTTTCTACTTTGGACCAGGTTGAAAGGAGTCTACAGATCATTTGACTTTCTTTTGTTTTATTTTGTTTGTTTGTTTTCCTTTTAAAAAAACGTAACATGTCTGTTCATATCCTTCGCCCACTTTTGAATGGGGTTGTTTGTTTTTTTCTTGTAAATCTATTTTAGTTCTTTGTAGATTCTGGATATCAGCGCTTTGTCAGATGGGTAGACTGCAAAAATTTTTTCCCATTCTGTTGGTTGCCGATTCACTCTAATGACTGTTTCTTTTGCTGTGCAGAAGCTGTGGAGTTTGATTAGGTCCCATTTGTCTATTTTGGCTTTTGTTGCCAATGCTTTCGGTGTTTTGGACATACATGAAGCCAACAAACATATGAAAAAATGCTCATCATCACTGGTCATTAGAGAAATGCAAATCAAAACTACATTGCGATACCACCTCACGCCAGTTAGAATGGCGATCATTAAAAAATCTAAAGACAACAAATGCTGGAGGGGATGTGG
Organism: Alouatta palliata; assembly: GCA_004027835.1. NCBI lineage: Eukaryota > Metazoa > Chordata > Mammalia > Primates > Atelidae > Alouatta > Alouatta palliata. Next base: position 19,395 of record PVKV010018190.1, on the reverse strand, counting down.
AGAAATAGGAACACTCTTACACTGTTGGTGGGAGTGTAAACTAGTTCAACCATTGTGGAAGACAGTGTGGCGATTCCTCAAGGACCTAGAAATAGATATACCATTTGACCCAGCAATCCTATTACTGGGTATATATCCAAAGGATTATAAATCATTCTACTATAAGGACACATGCACACGAATGTTCATTGCAGCACAGTTTACAATAGCAAAGACCTGGAACCAACCCAAATGCCCATCGATGATAGACTGGACAGCGAAAATGTGGCACATATACACCATGGAATATTATGCAGCCA
>PVKV010018190.1:0-18996 GCA_004027835.1 Alouatta palliata | reverse complement strand
CCAAACTGACACAAGAACAGAAAACCAAACACCGCATATTCTCACTCACAGGCGGGTGTTGAACAATGAGAACACATGGACACAGGGAGGGGAGCATCTCACACTGGGTTCTGTCGGGGGAAAAAGGGGAGGGACGGCGGGAGTGGAGAGTTGGGGAGGGATAGCATGGGGAGAAATAACAGATATAGGTGATGGGGAGGAAGGCAGCAAATCACACTGCCATGTGTGTACCTATGTAACAATCTTGCATGTTCTTCACATGTACCCCCAAACCTAAAATGCAATAAAAAAAAAAAAACCGTAACAAATCTGTATTGTGGAAAAGCATCATAAAGAAAATTGTGTCACGTCCCTACAATAAACCATTAAATTTCTCAATCAATATATTGTTTAAAAAGCAGTTTACAAGCAATATATACCATTGATTCTTTGAAACTGCATATTTCTATGGATATATTCAAGTGAATATATGTGTATGAATGTGAATACATGCAAGTAAACAAGTACATGGATACACATGAAAACATCAAATTAACAGTGTACTTCTTTAGATGAAAGAGTGAATTTTTATATTTGACATGGGAAAATACTAATTTAAATGTTTTTACAAGTTTTAATAATAAAGTTTTATTTTTCATGTATTATTTTAAAAAGTGAATAAAAACAATAGATAATTGATGATAGCTAAATAGTTATAGAATAGAAAAAAAATAATCTACCAACTTTAAGATGTTATCTGATTTTTAAAAATCTAGATTTGCGTTCTGAAGAATTTTTACTACTTTGTAAAGCTAAACAAAATGCATTACGGTCTTTGTTGTGGTTGTTTTCCCAGTGTCAATTTAGATACTTTCACTCTTCACTTGGAACTTTGGGAGACAGAAACATGGGTGAGTTTACTGGCTCTGCAAACTCAAATTTACACCCTGTTTTGTTCTATGATTGACACTGCAGGAAAACACGAGTATATTATTGGTTTTATAGTAATTTATGTCTTCTAATATTGACGTTATCACTAAAAAGTTAGTATATATTTTTCTCTGTCTTCTGAGTGTTTTATCTTAGTTTTCAATAGTTTAATGCTCAGGTGTGGAAGAGAAGTACTATGTAGTAAACCCTCTCCAAATATTTCACATTTTCATACAGTATAAACGTGCATGTTTTATCTCCATGGAAAATCAGCTATAATTAATCCTATTTTAAAGATGCAATATTAGCCTCAAATGACTCTCAAAAATAACACACCAATTAACTCTCTGACTAAAATAAAATAAATCTAGAAATTAACAAAAGTATAACACTAAAACTGCCAAGCAAAATTTGAAACAATAACAAAATCATTTTCCTAAAGATGACATTATTTTTCCAAATTAAATTCATGTGATTGTCATAGATGAACAAAATATTGAATATTTCAGTGAATAAAAGTATTTTAAAAACATAAAACTTTGTCATTTCCAGACTAGTCTATATCTCAAGTGTGATGAATAAACATTCTCTTTATGCAACTCACATAACAATTTATCTTAAATTCAAGGGATAAGTAAGAGCATACTTTAAATTTACTTCTTTTAAAATTACTTCCCCAAAGTTGCTTCAAATTCATAAAGCAATAAATAAGGTTAAAAAATAAAGTGGTTAATATTTATCCAAGCACCTAATTCACAAAAACAGTATTCTAGTCTCTTTGTTACTTATCTATACTTCCTTACACCTAGCTTCTATTTGTTATGTTTATGAAAACATTCCTGCTTGTGAATCAAGTATGGAATCCTTATGATTGCAAATGGATCACTGAAGTTCTACAATAGGCATTGGATATTTCTTTTACTTCTCTCCAAGACTTCTCTAACCTTGAACAATGTATCAGTCAAGTTTCCAACATGACCCTCAATTTGAGTAACTGGAGCAGGATTTAATTAATATATTAATTTACAGAGGTAGGGCAAGAAACCAAATAAGAAAACCATAGGCAATAGAGTATCCTAGTGTTAGCAACAGTTCAGGGATAAAACACAGAAGCCCAAGTGGTGAGCAGAGAGATTTTATAATAACCCGGAAAGATCAACCATGGGCCATATCGAGCCAGAGAATACCCCACAAAGACAGCCAGGACTTACCTTATTTCTTCCCTTATTAATTTTTCTACCAGTGCTCTTTATCATCTAATTCTAACTAGAAAACAAATGTGTCTCATTTTGAAATCCATAGAAGTCGGCCCACAAGAGATTAGAGCAGGTATAGAAGAATGAAAGTATATCTGGAGGGATAATCAAAATATACCTAAAAGAAAGATAGAGAACAAGGGAATTGGTGTTTGCTATCAATGTTAAGACAGAATAGTCAGCCTTTTCATCTAATGACTGACTTTTCACCTCTTAGTGTAACAATATCTCAGCAGGAAGAGAGATTGATAAAGACATTAATGACACTGAACAACAGGTAAAATATCAAAGTCTTGCATTGTACTCAGTCTCTGGCACACCATCCTGAGAAATATCCTAACCCCTTAACAAAATATATTCAGAAGGATGTCAGGCAATTTGAGCATGTCTTTCTATTTACCCAAGAAGAAACTTTCAAGAAATCATGAAAACAAAAATATGACCTCCAACAAAGATCTCACTGCACATATGCCTAGGGAGAGGCAATTATTTATTTCACGTGTCTCATATTAATCTTTTCTCTATAGCTCTGGGAACCACTATATCAGTCTGAGTGGTTGCAGCATGTTTCGTTTTTAAAGAAGTGTCACGTAGACTTCATCAGTTTAGATTTGTGTGTGACATTGCTGAGAATAGGCAATCAACTTGAGATAGGTGTGTACAATTGATATAAGACTAATAAAGATATTTTAATTGCTAAATGTTAATAACTTTTGTCACTTTAAATAAATTAAAGCATTATGCTAATAACAATATAATGTCCTGCTTCTTGAAGTGTATCTTGTAATGTCATATGCCAATAAGAATGAAGCCCTGTTTCTGCATGTAGTAAAAGGTGTGATCCAACTGAGAATTGTTTAGCTCAATTGGGCAGAGTTGGAGATTTATCTAAATCAGAGCACAGGACTAGTATGGAGTGCATTTTGGACAAGAGTTGATAATTTCATCCAAGTCAGGTAAAGGAAGACTAGTGTGATATGCATTTTGCTTTTGAGAACCAACTGGAAATGTATTACTTTCCACAACAATCTCTGGGAAATTGCTGTATTGTCATTGAAAATAAAATACCAAGATTAGTTAAGTCATTGTCCAAGAGAAGACATTGAAAACAGATATTATTATTAATAGATCAAAGCCACACCAATTCAGGAGATATAGACTGAACCATAAGCATATTGTCATAATACTGTGGGAAATAAAATGAGGCTTTCCTTCTCCTTAAAAAACCTGGCACATTTGGATAAGTGCTAATTACTGTACTTTAATCTACTTAAAATAATGTGACAGTAATATTACGCTATACAAACATACATTTATTCAATATTACTTAAAGGGATATTTATTGAGTGCTACTGTGTGCTTTAGACATTGGATATACAAAATGAACAAGACAGACAAGATTCTGATCTAATGGAGTTTACATTCAATTGCCCAAAAGATACAATGAGTAAATAAAATAAATGCATAACAATAATATGACAAGTAATGATATATACTATGAAGAAAAAATTAAGTAGGATAAGGAGAGAGAGTCACCATAACTACCATTTGAGATAGAGGAGCTGGAAAGTGACATTTAATCAAAAATTTTAACAAAGTTTGAGAATAAGCCATAAAAATGTCTTGGTAAAAAACACACAGGTGAAGAAAATATTAATAACAAAGTTCTTGAAATGAATTAATAATTGTCATGTTTGATAAAGAGCAAGAACTCAATTGTAACCTAAGCCTGGCATAGAGGCAGGAGCTGATTTCAGAGAAGTAATCAGGAATCAAATCGTATAGAGTCATTCAAGCGAAGGTGAAGGGTTGGAACTTTATTCTAAATGTCATTAAAACTCTTAAGGGATTTGGAGTACAGGAGTGTGATAATCTGAGTTAAAAAACGGTCAATCTAAATTTTCTATAAAAAATAAACTGTAGCACACTGGTCTTCATTTTTGGGGGAGGAAATTAGGAAGGATTGGCATTAATTCTTTAAATGTTCATCACCAGTGAAGCCAATTGACCCTGGACTTTTCTTTGCTGGGAGGTTTACAATTACTCATTTAATATCCTTGCTAATTATAGGTACAGTTAGATTTTCTATTTCTTTATAATTTCATCTTGGTAGATTGTGTGTTTCTAAATTTGTGTTTTCCAAGTTTTTTTAATATTTTGTCATATAATTGTTCATAGTAGCCTTGTGGGATTCCTTTTCATTTCTGTGGATGACTGGCAATGTTTTCTCTTTCACTTCTAATTTTATTTATCTGAGTTTTCTCTTTTTTTTTTCCTAATCTAGCTCACTACTTATCAGTTATTTATATTTAAATTTTATATTCTGTTTTTTTTTTGTTTTTACTATTGTTTCTATTCTTCATTTTGTTTATTTCTGTCCTAATCAAACTAAAAAAAGTCTGCATAGAAATGAAACAATTATTGACTGAAAAGAACCTATAAAATTAGAGAAAATATTTGCAAACCATATATGTGATAAAAAATTAATCTCCAAAATAAAGAAGAAACTCCTACAATTCAAATAACAAAAAGAAGGACTTGAATAGACATTTTTTACAAAGATAATATACAAATAGCCAATGAGTATATGAAAAGACATTTAACATCACTAATCACTAAACTGCAAACCAAAAACACAATGAGATATCACCTTATACCTGTTAATATGATTATTATATATATATGTGGAATGTTTACTTTACATAAATACATAAAACATAATCTATTTATTTATAAGCTATGTATATAATAAAAGCTATGTTTATTATAGCTGTGTGTGTGTGTGTGTGTGTGTGTGCACGTGCACATGCCTGTATGAGCACACAGGATAACAATTGTTGATGAGGATGTGGTAAAATTGGAACCATTCCAAACTGTGGGTGAGAATATAAAATAATGCCACTGCTATGAAATCTTATGGAGACAGTAAGGAGGTTCCTAGCACATATGTTCCAGGGGTACAACTAAAAGAATTAAAATGAGGTATCTGCACTTTGGTGTTAATTATAGTGCTATTCACAATAGTCAAGAACTAATTGTCCATCAACAGATGAGTAGGTACAAACAATATGGCACATTCATTCAACTGAATATTATTCAGCCTTCAAAAAATGGAAATCTTGCCATGTGTAACATAGATGAAACTAGAGAACATTGTATTACAGGTAATAGCCATTCACAGAAGAACAAACAGTGCGTGATATTACTTTTGTAAGGTGCACACAATAGTCAAACACTTCAAACAGAGTAGAAGGGTGGTTATCAGGGACTTGGGGAAAGAAGAATTGAGGAGTTGCTGTTTGATGGGTATAAAGCATCAGTTATGCAAGATTATTAAGTTCTGGAGATTTTCTCTAAAACATTGTACCTATAATTACAATAACAGATTATACACTTAAAAATGTATTAAGAGGGTAGATCCCATGTTGTATTCTTACCACAGTAAAAAATAAAAGTATTAAAACATTTTTAAAAGAATAGTTGTTAGAGAGGGATATTTTTTTAGAGAGACCAGGTAGAGTCTGATTATAGTAGCTTAAATGAGAGATGATGATCTTATGGCCTTCGAATTTGTGATCTATCATTTCAATAATCATGCTGTGCATTACTTTTATCTTGTTTTCTAAATCAAAATTGTATTCCTGATATGGTTTGGCTCTGTGAAATCTCTTGTTGAATTGTAATTCCCAGTGTTGGGGAAGGGATCTCATGGGAGGTGATTGGATTCTGGGTGCAGATATCCCCCTGCTCTTCTCATTATACTGAGTGTGTTCTCACAAGATCTGGTTGTTTAAAAGTATGTAGCACTTCCTCCTTCCTTGTCTCCTACTTCACTGGATAAGACATGCTTGCTTCCCCTTCACCTTCCACCATGATTGTAAGTTTTCTGTGGCCTCCCAGCCATGCTTCCTGTGCAGCCTGTGGAACTGTGAGTCAATTACACCTCTTTTCTTCATAAATCACCCAGTCTCAGGTAGTTCTTTATAGTGGTATGAGAAGAGACTAATGCAATTCCTTTCTATAATTCTCAAATAAACATATGGCCTTACCATTTAGAAGCAAGAGGGCCAATTGATACACTGGGTCTGAAAAACATATATAACACAAATGTTATTTGACACTGGCTAAAATCTCTGATGTTTTATTTTATTACTTGCCAAAACATTCCCCCGTCATTCTTTTGGATTTGCTTCATACAATTCAGCATCATCTTCTCTCATCTCTGACTAGCTGCTCTGATTGTGAAACTTCAAATAGTTTCTCTAATCACCAGCCTCCCATGACTGTTTTAAGTTCTGCAAACAACCTGGTATAAATTTAGAAATCAAGAACAAAGCACATCTGAGTCTCTAGATTTAACAGCTTGTGTCTTTTAATGGCATCTGTCATCCTGTCTTTGAAAAGCTATTTATCACAACTCCCTACTGTACTATTTGAAATGGGTGGCTTTTTTATCTTCTTCACCCAAACATTTTATGTAAGCAACAACTCTAGGATGAGAATAGGAATATACATTTTAAAAAACTAATTTCTCTGTGCTTTGGAAAAATGCAAAGTGAATCTTGTGTCATAAATTCAGATCAAATTAAATATAAAAATGTCCACAATATTTCAAAATACTTACTGCCGGTATCACCAGGTTGACATCTAATTGGACATTCCCTCAGTTTCACACAAGCATGAAAAACATGTAATATAATCAAACAGAGTGGCAAGTAAAAATAGAAAGATTGATATTAATGTTTCATTTTATGCCATTGATCATGCCCATCATCCATATGGACTACTTCAGAAATTAAAAGTTTTATTCAAATATACCTAAGTTCACTTTGAGGTCTAAAAGTTTATGTATTTTAGCAATAAAAAAATTTCCAGTTTATTTCTCAAGCAAAGTGGTAGTATAACTCACTAAGAAATAGGACAGATTTGAACTTTCACTCTACTTTTTCTTTGCATTTTCTTACTAACATAAACTTTTAGTTGAATGTATATTAAATTAGCAATGCACAATACAAAGTAATTTAGCTTATAATAAATTTGGTAGTTGTAAAATTGGAATTTTTATTTTACTTTAAGAAAAATAACAGTGTTTGTACACATTTCAAGAACTTAAATCTGGTAAGATTTTCTTTAAGATACGTGTTAGGTTTGGGGTATTTTTATTATCTTCCACCTGCATTAATTCATGATACAAGTTTTTCTCTCTCCTTCCTTTCAGCATCTCACTAGTTTCTTTTTATAAGTAATGTCAAAGTTTTCTTATCAGCAGCAGATTTTAAAACAAACTAATCTCATGAGCATGAGGAAGTCATTGGGCCCAAAATCTTGCCTGTCTAGAGACAGTCAGACTTTCCGTCAGGTCCCTGCCATCTCTAACTCCACAAATCCACTTCTACAGGCTCTTTGTTTGAAATGAACAAGGTAACTCTGTGAAAAATAACATGCTTAGATGTTCTATTACTTACTATTTCCCTTTATTATTCAGTTTGTAGAAACTCTACAGATTGTGTCACTTGAAGCCATGAATAAACACAATAGCTATTCATAAAAAGATAAGACAGTTTTAATTTACAGACAATTTCCAATCTACAGAAAGTTAATATTTAAATTCATGGTAAATGTTTAGAGTAAGATAGAATGAATGATGACAGTACGTGCCAATTTGCTACTGTAGTGTGTTCTATCATTTTCATCTCTCCTGTTTTCTGAGTGATAGTAATTGATATTGCAGAAGGACAAGCCAGTGTACAGTGTTCGTCTCTTCAGTAAGCAAAAGTAGCATTTTCCTGAATTCAAATGAAAGCCAAAAAGGGCGTGAGCCAAAGGAGAGAACTAATTTAGTTATATAATTTTAGGAACAAAATGAGAGCTCAGTTTGTTCAAGGTAGGGCCAAGGCATCTCTTAGTCATAGTCATATACAGGTCAATATTCACTTTCTAAAGCCTCACTGTATCCCAGTAAAAAGCAGAAGATCAATATAAACAGCCATAAATTTTAGGTGGTTTTTATCAGTGTCCGAAGATAAGTATTAATCAGAAGGGTAACATCACCAAAATGGTTAACCAGCAGGCCCCTAATCTTGTTATCCCCCTCACAAAGTTATAACTAAACAAATACATATTAATGAAAATAACTGAGAGAGAGGGCCAGAGTGCATAAGAGGAGTAACAGAAACCATGATGAGCCCAGAAATCCAGGATGACCACATAAAGAATAGAAGAAAATCCCAGGCTTCCACCATTCCATTCCCCAAGTGAGATTAGCTGGGAACCACGAGGAACTTTTCCCCACAGTGAGGAGGTAAGAAGATTTCAACACTCTCTTCAACACCTTAGACATTGGTATGCTTTGCCTCTGTGTCCCCACCCAAATCTCATCTTGTAATTCCCACATTTTGTGATAGGGACTTAGTGAGAAATGATTAAATTATGTTTGTGGGTCTTTCCCACGCTGTTCTCATAATGGTGAATGGATCTCACAGGATCTGATGGTTTAATAAATAGATGTTGCCCTGCACAAGCTCTCTTTTTCTGCTGCCATCCATTTAAGATGTGACTTGGTCCTCCTTGCCCTCTGCCATGATCTTGAGGCCTCCCCAGCCATCTGGAACTGTAAGTCCAATAAACCTCTTTCTTTTGTAAATTGCCCAGTCTTGGGTATGTTTTTATCAGCAGCATGAAAGCAGACAAATACAGTAAATTGGTACCTGTAGAGTGGGCTGCTGCTAAAATGATACCCAAAAATATGGACATGACTTTGGAACCAGTAACAAGCAGAGGCTGGAACAGTTTGGAGGGATCAGAAGAAGATAGGAAAATATAAGAAAGTTTGAACTCCCTAGATACTTGTTGAATCACTTTGATCAAAATGCTAATAATGATGTGGACAATGAAATCCAGGCTGAGGTGACCTCAGATGGAGATGAGGAACTTGTTGGAAACTGGAACAAAGGTGACTATTATTATATTTTAGAAAAGAGACTGGTGGCATTTTGTCCCTACCCTAGAGAATTGTGGAACTTTGAACTTGAGAGAGATGATTTAGGATATCTGGCAGAAGAAATTTCTAAGCTGCAAAGTATTCAAGAGGTGACTGGTTGCTGTTAAAGGCATTCAGTTTTATAAGGGAAGCAGAGCATAAAAGTTTGGAAAGTTTGCAGCCTGACAATGCAATAGAAAAGAAAATCTCATATTCTGAGAAAAAATTCAAGCTGACCACAGAAATTTGCCAAAGTAATGAGGAGCTGAATGATAATCTCCAAAACAATGAAAAAAAAAATGTCTCCCAGGTATGTGAGAGGTCTTCACAGCAGCCCCTCCCATCACAAACCTGGAGGCCACGGAAAAAAAAAAAAGTTTCGTGGGCTGGGCCCAGAGTCCCTGTGCTATGTGCAGCATAGGAACTTAGTGCCTTGTGTCCCAGCTGTTCTAGCCATGGCTGAAATGGGCCAATGCAGAACTCAGGCTATAGCTTCAGAGGGTGCAAGTCCAAAGAATTGTCAGCCTCCACGTAGTGTTGAGCCTGCAGGTGCACCAAAATAAAAGACTGGAGTTTGGGAACCTCCATCTTGATTTCAGAGGATGTATGGAAATGCCTGGATGTCCAGGCAGAATTTTACTGCAGGGGCAGGGCTCTCATGGAGAAACTCTACTAGAACAGTGTGGAAGGGAAACGTGGCATTGGAGCTCCCACACAGAGTCCCTGCTGGGGCACCACCTAGTGGCATTGTGAGAAGAGGGCCACCGTCCTCCAGACCCCATAATGGTAAATCCTCTGACAGCTTGCACTGTGCACCAGGAAAAGCTGTAGACATGCAATGCCAGCCCATGAAAGCAGCCAGGAATGAGCTGTACCCTGCAAAGCCACAGGAGCAGAGCTGTACAAGACCATGGGATCAACTTCTTCCATTGGCATGACCTGGATGTGAGACATGGAGTGAAAGGAGATCATTTTGGAGCTTTAAGATTTGACAACCCCACTGGATTTTATACTTCCATGGGTCCTGGAGCTCCTTTCTTTTGGCCAATTTCTCACATTTGGAATGGTTGTGTTTACCCAAAACCTGTACCCTCATTGTATGTAGGGAGTAATTAAATTGTTTTGATTTTACAGGTTCACAGGCGAAAGAGACTTGCCTTGTCTCAGATGAAACTTTGGACTGTGGACTTTTGAGTTAATGTTGAAATGACTTGAGACTTTGAGGAACTGTTGGGAAGATATAATTCGTTTCGGATTGTGAAGATATGAAATTTTGGAGGGGCCAAGGTGGAATGATATGGTTTGGCCCTGTGTACCCACCCAAATCTCATCTTGTGACTCCCTTAATTCCCACCTGTACTGGGAAGAACCCAGTGGGAGATGATTGAATTATGGGGAAAGGTCTTTCCAGTGCTGTTCTTATGATAGTAAATGGGTCTCACAAGATCTTATGGTTTTAAAAATGGAAGTTGCCCTGAACAAGCTCTCTCTGTCTGCTGTCATCCATATAAGATGTGACTTGCTCCTCCTTGCCTTCTACCATGATTCTGAGGCCTCCCCAGCCATGTGGATTTGTAAGTTCAATAAACCTATTTCATTTGTAAATTGCCTAGTCTCCTGTATGTCTTTATCAGCATATTGGTGTGTGAAAATGGTCCAATACAGACATGTATGAACCTTACCTTACCACTGGGGTCCCATGTCATGCTTACAGTCACTAAGCCCAGCTAAGGGAGCTGCCTAGAATGCAGGTAGCTGTGCTCTTCCAGAGAGAGCTGACACTGTTCCTCACCCCAGTGGCCCACATGACTGCTGTACTACATTATCTAGGAATTAGAACTGTCAGAGTGTGTCTTACACTAGGGGCAAGCAATCATTGCTGCCCTTCATTGATGAGGTTAAGCTGCCACTGGGCCACACCATTCTGGTGGACTAATATCCTACAGCCAAGCTGCAAGCAGCTGTTATACCCTTCCTCCTGGAATCAAATTGAAGTAGAGCCACCTCCAACCACCTATCCCCTTGTTCCCTGTGGCTAGAGCTGAAGTGATACCCTCTCTCCTTAGAAATATTACCATGGATGTCAGAGCAGTTATGTATCCAAGGTGTCTACATTGAAGCAGAGCCCTATATGCTAGAAAATGGTCCTTTAGCTGCCAAGAGCAATCACAAGCTCCAGAACCTAAGGTGAAGAGACACCTGAATCTCAGAAAAATGGTGTTTGGGCTGTGCAGAAATATATCTGCCCAATTCAAAGGCATGAGCTGAAGCAGCACATTGTCCTCTGAAGAACTGGAACCCTGGCTGAGCTGAGAAGCTAAACATCCCAGAGCTAAGCTGATGTAGTACCCCATGTCCCATACAAATAGAGCAGTGGCTCAGCTGATACATTTCATCTTACAGGCAAAACATCTCTCATATCCTACTTACCTGGAGCTGGACTAATACCCTAGAGTTTGAGCTGCTAGGATACCTCTCTCCCTAGGGAATGGAGGAATCATTAAGCTATTCTCTACCCCGCTACAGGGTCCAAATGATAGCTGTACACTGCCATTTTGTGTTTCTTGCTGCTGCTGTTGCTGCTGCTGCACCTGGTTTCTCAGAGTCTGGAATACTGCTGAATTCCACCATTTGGAATATAGAGTCAGTACTATATAGTGCCTTATTTCCTGAGACCCAATTTGCCACTGTACCCTATTAAATCTGATTTTCTGAGCCCTACTGGCTTAGGTTGAACCCCTGAGATAGAATCACAGCCAGAACATGAACCGGGCCTGAGATGCTAATTGGTGCCTCAGAATCACAGATTATCTGGCTCTGTGGTCAATCTACTTCAAAACATGCCACAGACAGTGAATCTTCAGCCTAAGACCAAGGTACCACAATAGGTTTGCAAGCCCCTATTACCTTGGCCCCTCAGCCACTCCATGCACCTATACCTGGAACCCAGTGCTACTGTAGCTGTTTTTAGGTCATGTCAGACTTGAGAAGGATACCCTCACATTGATCTCCCCATTATGGAAAAAGTGGAAATAGAAGGACACCAAAAACTTTTGACACTGAGGACATTAACAACCTATACCACCACTGAAGCTGCCACAAATTTCTACAGTATAGGCCACTGAGGCACCTGAAGTCATTGATGAGATTGAATGCAGCTGTAGAAGCTGCAGAGAGATTGTATCACTGCACCTATCCGGAAACACTTATTACACCATTCACAAGCAGCATACTAAAATTCAAATGCAAGTGAAAGTCTTTCTCTACAAAAAACACTCTATAAAGGTTTGAAGACATAATTACTCCATTAGATACACAGACACTGACACAGAAACATGAGAAAAATAACAAATAAAGGAAATGTGGTGCCACCAAAGGAATAAAATAACTCCTTAGTAACAGTTCTAATGAAAATAAAATCAACAAACTTTCAGAAAATAAATCAAAATAATGGTCTTAATGTAACTCCATGAGATTCAATAACAATACAGATAGGCAAATCAATGACATTAGGGAAAAAAATCCTGTAATACTAACAAAAATTCAAGAAAACTATAAATTATTTAAAAACATAAACAGAATTTTGCAGCTGAAGAATTCAATGAATAAAGTAAAAAAATACAGTTGAAAGCTAAAATAGCAGAATTAATCAAGCAGAGAAAAGGATATTTGAACTTGATGATAGGTCATTTAAAATTACTCGAAGAAAAAAGGTAAGAATAAAAAAGAGTGAGGAAAGCCTACAGCCCTTATAGGAAAGTATTGAGAGAATAAATGTTCATATTATGAGAACTAGACAAAAAGAAAGAAAAAGAGAAGCATAGCAAATCTGCTTAGTAAAATAATAGCTGAAAAGTTCGCAAGTCCAGAGTGAGATTTGAGCATCCAGATACAAAAGGTTTTTAAGACCCCATAAAGGCTTTCTCTGAAACATAGTATAGTCAAAATTTGTCAAAAATAAAAGACAAAAAATTTCTAAAAACAGCAAGAGTATCAAGTCACATAAAAGGGAATTTCTTTTCATGCAGAAACATTGCAAAGGAGAAGAATAGAATGATGCATTCAAAGCTCTGGGGAAAAAAATACAAACAAACAAAACAAAAGAAACAAAAAAAATCTTGCCAGCCAAGAATTCCAACAAAGCTATTCTTCAGAAATGAGAGAGAAATAAAGTTTTTACTATAGAAGCAAAACCTGAGGGAATTCATTATTACAATGCTGACCTTACAAAATGATATTCAAGGGACTCCTATATCTAGAAGTGAAAAGATGATAGTCATTGTCATGAAAACACACAAAAGTATGAAATTCACTAATACAGCAGATTCGAAAATGAGGAAGAGAATAGAATTCTAACTTATCGCTACAGAAAACCAAATTGCAGTGATAAACAGTAAAAGGAAGAAAGAAAAAAAATATTAAAAAATATCCAGAGTATAGTGAACAAAATTACAGCACAAAGTCCTTACCTATCAATAATAATCTTGAATTAAATGTATTAAATTAAGCACTTAAAATATATAGACTTGAAGAATTAAAAAAAAAAAGACCCAACTATATGCTTCCTACAAGAAACTCACTTTTCCTGGAAATTTATATAGACTGAAAATGAAGAAATAGAAAAGGATACTCCATGCAAATGGAAACTAAAAGCCAACGAGATTGGCTATATTCATATCAGATAAAACAACTTTTAAGTCAAAATTTGTAAAAAGAGATAAATAAGGTCTTTATATAATGGTAAAGATATTAATTTAGTAAGAGTAATCACAAGTGTAAATATGTATGCATCCAATAACAGAACACACAGATATATAAAGCAAATATTATTACTTCTAAAGGGAGAGATAGACTCTAATATAATAATAGTTTGGGACTTCAATATTTCACTTTTAGCATTGGATAGATTATCCAGACAGGCAATAGACAAGAAAATATTAAATTTAAACTACACTTTAGACTAAATGGACCTAATAGACATTATAAAACATTTTACCCAACAACTACAAAATATATAGGCTTCCCACCAGCACATGAACTTTAACTAGGATAGACATGTTAAGTCTCTAAAAGTCTCAACAAATTTAAAATAGTTAAAATGATATGAAGTATTTTTTCTCACCACAATGGAATAAAACTAGATATTAATAACATCTAGTTTTGAAATTGCACAATTTCAAATTGTGGAATTGCGGAACTTTTGAAATTGCACAAATATGTGCAAATTAAATAATATGCTACTGAATGTTGGATAAATCAATAAAAAATTAAGAAGAAATCAAACAATGTCTTAAAACATGAAATAGAAATGCAGCATATCAAAACTTATGGGATACAACATAGGGAGACTTAAGAAGAAAGTTAATAGCAATAAATGCCTACATCAAAAATGTATAAAGATTTTAAATAAGCATCAATGCATCTCAAGGATTTAGAAAAGTAAGAACAAACAATTTTTTTAAAAAAAAAAAGTAGAAGGGAGGAAATAATAAAGATCAGTAGCAATAAACGACATTGAAGCTGGAAAAGCTAAAAAAAATCAATAAAACAAAAGGTTAATTTTTTGAAAAGAGAAACAAAATCAATGAACACTTAGCTACATTAACCAAAAAACAAATGAACGAAAAAGATCAAAATAAATAAAATCAGAAGTAGAAAAGCAAACATTATGCATGATACCACAGAAATATAAAGAGTCATTAGAGCCTATCTGGACTATTACAACTGTACACCTACAAATTAGAAAATGTGGTTAAATTCTTTGACACATAAACCTAACAAGATTGAACCAAGAAGAAACAGAAAACTGGACTGGAACAATTACAAGTAATGAGATTGAGTTTTTTACAAAAATTCTTCCATCAAAAAAGCCTAGAACCTAGTGGCTTCAGCACTAAATTTAATCAAACATTTAAAGATTTAATACCAATTCCTCTCATAATTTTCCAGGAAATTTAAAAGGAGAAAATTCCTACAAATTAATTCTACAAGGTCAGCATTACTCTGATAACAAAACTAGAAAAGGACACAACAGAAAGAAAAAAATTATACTTCAATGTCTCTGATGAACATAGATGCAAATATTTTCAAGAAAGTATAAGCAAAACGAATCTAATAGCACATTTAAAAGCTCATTTACCATGACAGTTTGGATTTATTCCAGGGATGCAAGGATGATTCAACATATAAAAATCAATAAATATAATACATTACATCAACAGAATGAAGAAAACCCTATGATCATCTCAGTAGATTCAGAAAAAGCATTTGATAAAATTCAAATTCAATACTCTTTCATAATAAACTGTCAACATGTTAGATATAGAAGAAATGAACCTCAACATTATGAAGCCCATATATAACAAACTCAAAACCAACATCATACTAAAAGGAAAAAACTTGAAAACTTATCTTCTAAGATCTGGAATAAGACAAGTGTGCCCACTTTTGCACTTTTAATCAGCATAGTACTGAAAGTCCTACCCAGCACAATTAGATGAGAAAAATAACATTGCTTATCCAAATTGGAAAGTAAAATTGTCCCTCTTTGCAGACAACGTAATCTTATATTCAGAAAAATGGAAAGACTCCTCCAAAAACTCTTGTAAATAACAACTGAAGTTTTTGAAGTTGCTGGATACATAATCAACACACAAAAATTAGTAGTGCTTCTTTACACCACCAATAATCTATCATAAAAGAAGTTAAGAAAGCAATCTCACTTACAATAAGTTCAAAAACAAAATAACAGGCCCAGGAATAAATTCAACTAAAGACATACAAGAGCTGTACTACGAAAACTAAAAAACAGATAAAATAAATTGAAAAGGATAAAACAAGTTGAAAAAATCCTAGGTTCATGGCTGGGAAGAGCTAATATTATGAAAATGACCATACTACCAAAAGTAATCTATAAGTTCAATGGAATCCCCAGAAAAATTCTAATGACATTCTTCAAAGAAATATAAAATATAATTATTAAATTTCTACGGAGCCACAAAAGACCCTGACTAAGCAAAATAATCCTGAACAAAAAATAAAATAAAGCTAGACTCATCATGCTACCAGACTTCAAAATACAAAGTTATACTTTGTATATTTTGTATATTTGTATACTTTGTATAAACTACAAAGTTATAGTAATCAAAACAGCAACTTGCTAGCATAAAAACAGACACATACACCAAGGAAACAGAATAGTAAATAAATAAATCTACATACTCACAGCTAACTGATATTTGACAAAGATTCAAGAACATTCACTGTAGTAGGGACATTTTCTTCAAGAAATTATGCTGGATAAACTGGATATACAGATATAAAAAAATAAAACCAGACTCCTATCTTTCATCATATAGAAAATTCAATGTACAAGGAACTTAACCTAACAGAAAACAAATACATAATGGGCCAATTAAAAATGGGCAAATAAGCTGAAAAGTTATCTCTCTAAAGACGATGTAAAAATCGCCAACAGATATATTAACAAATGTTCAACATTACTAATCATCGTGGAATTTCAAATAAAAATCACAATGTGATATTATCTTATACTATGGCAATTATCAAGAAACAACAAATGCTGGCGAGGATGTAGAGAAAGGAGAACCCTTATACACTGTTGGTAAGCATATAAATGAGTCCAGCCACTACACAAAACTGTGGAGGTTTTTCAAAAGGCTAAACAGAATTACATATGATCAGGATCCCCACTACTGGTTTATATTCCCGCTACTGGTTTATAAAAAAATCTTCATGTCAAAAAGATATCTGCACTCCATGTTTACTGCAGCATTGTTCACAATAGCCAAGATATGGAATCAACCTAAGTCTCCATCAACAAATTTTCCTTTAAAAGTGGTATATATACACAATGGAATACCATTTGGCCATAAAAAAGAACAAAATTTTGTCATTCATAGCAACATGGATGAGCTTGAAAGACATTGTATGCTAAGTGAAATAAGCCAAGTGCAGAAAGGTAAATACCTCATGTTCCCATTCAAATGTGGAAGCTAAAAAAGTTAATTTCATAGTGGTAGATTGCAGAATAATGGTTGCTAAAAGTAGGGATAGGTGGCAAGGAAAGGGGATAGTCAAAAGTTGGTTAACAGATACAAAAGCACAGCTAGATAGGAGAAATGCTATATGCAACTTATGTGTCAATTAAAAATTATTTAAAAAACAAAATCAGTACATATAAACATTTTAAAAATAAGCATCAATAAATTATCTGAATTGTGCCCTCAATTCTTCATCCTTATTTTCTGGTTAAGTATTAAATTTTATGCTTTTTTAAATAAAGAAATATTTTGTTTCATTTTATTTAATCAAAAACTTTCTTCTAAATTTTCATTACACTTAGACACCATCATGTCCTAAGAGAAAAGTATTAAAGTTTTACTATTAAATTAGTTCATAAACACAGAAATATATATGCAATATCATAAAGGGGATATCATTTTTACCTGTTTTTTAAAATTTATAATTTTTAAGTTTAAGATGGTTGTGTAAATTTCAGCTTTCAGCTGTCAGTTTTCTATCACCTGCCTTTCCTGTATATGTTATTTTCATTTGTTATGGCAATGTGTAAATTATTTTGTACTGTAGCTTGTTACAGCTTAATAAACTTAAGTTGATGAAACAAAACAAAGAGAAATCAAAAATTAGAATTCATATTACTTCTAGGCTTTAAGAAAAATATACATAGACATTTGTAAAGCAAATATGTATGCCTAGATCCCTTATTTGAAATGATGAAAATTTCCACACATAAAATTAGTTCATTAGGTCCTATGGATCTTTGGATAATTTGGAGAGGATCAGAATAAAATAACCAATGGGTACTAGGCTTAATACCTGGGTGATGAAATAATCTGTACAACAAACTCCCAGGACACAAATTTACCTACGTAACAAACCACCATAGGTAACTCTGAAATTAAAATAAAAGTTTAAAATGGGATAATTTGAAATATTAAGAAAATGTATTCATCATGTAGTGTTACTTGCTATCCCTATGCTGTTCACTTCTGTTTGTTTTAAGTTTGCTCTTTGGAAGGGTTTGATGTACATTTAAATTCTATTGAAACTATAATCTTATATTTTTTACTTTAATAATATTTAAAGAAAATTGTATCTTAAGTATGTCAGACAAATTTTTTATGACTTAAGTTGTAGGTGGACTATTGGTACATCCATATAAATTTTTTCAAATTTCTCCATAAACTGTTTTGGTCTTTCAGCTGCTATGATCCTCAGGATTGGTTTTATTTATTTATTTATTTTTTTATTATTTTGTTAATATGTATACTTTTTATTGCATTTTAGGTTTGGGGTACATGTGAAGAACATGCAAAATTGTTACATAGGTACACACATGGCAGTGTGATTTGCTGCCTTCTTCCCCATCACCTATATCTGGCATTTCTCCCCATGCTATCCCTCCCCAACTCCCCAACCCCCACTATCCCTCCCCCTTTTCCCTCGACAGAACCCAGTGTGAGATGCTCCCCTCCCTGTGTCCATGTGTTCTCATTGTTCAACACCCACCTATGAGTGAGAATATGCGGTGTTTGATTTTCTATTCTTGTGTCAGTTTGCTGAGAATGATGGTTTCCAGGTTCATCCATGTCCCTACAAAGGACGCGAAATCATCATTTTTGATGGCTGCATAATATTCCATGGTGTATATGTGCCACATTTTCCCTGTCCAGTCTATCATTGATGGGCATTTGGGTTGGTTCCAGGTCTTTGCTATTGTAAACTGTGCTGCAATGAACATTCGTGTGCATGTGTCCTTATAGTAGAATGATTTATAATCCTTTGGATATATACCCAGTAATGGGATTG
>PVKV010018189.1:0-45526 GCA_004027835.1 Alouatta palliata | reverse complement strand
ATATATATATATATATATATATATATATATATATATATATATATTTTATTGCATTTGAGGTTCTGAGGTACATGTAAAGAACATGCAGGATTGCTGCATAGGTACATACATGGCAATGTGGTTTGCTGCCTCTATTCCCATCAACTATATCTAGCATTTCTCCCCATGTTATCCCTACCCAACTCTCTACCCCCCACTATCCCTCCCTTAGTCTCCCCCAACAGACCTCAGTGTGTGATGCTCCCTTCCCTGTAACCATGTGTTCTCATTGTTCAACACCCGCTTATGAGTGAGAAAATGGTGTCTTTGATTTTCTGTTCTTATGTCAGTTTGCTGAGAATGATGGTTTCCAGGTTCATACATTTCCCTATAAAGGACAAAAACTTTATGTGCCACCTTTTCCCTGTCCAGTCTATCATCGATGGGCATTTGGGTTAGTTCGAAGTCTTTGCTATTGTAAGCAGTGCTGCAATGAACATATGTGTGCATATGTCCCTCTAATAGAACGATTTCTAATCCTTTGGATATATACCCAGTAATGAGATTGCTGGATCAAATGGAATTTTTATTTCTAGGTCCTTGAGGTATCGCCACACTGTCTTTCACAATGGTTGAACTAACTTACACTCCCACTAACAGTGTAAAAGTGTTCCTATTCTCCACATCCTCTCCAGCAAGTGTTGTCTCCAGATTTTTTAACGATGCATATGCTAACAGACATGAGATGGTATCTCAATGTATTTTTGATTTACATTTCTCTAATGACCAGTGATGATGAGCATTTCTTCATGTTTGTTGGCCTCATATATTTCTTCTTTTGAAAAGTGTCTCTTCATATCCTTTGCTGACTTTTGGATGAGTTTGTTTGTTTTTTCCTTGTAAATCTGTTACAGTTCTTTGTAGATTCTAGATATTAGTCCTTTGTCAGATGGGTAGATTGCAAAAATTTTTTCTCACTCTGTTGGTTGCCGGCTCACTCTAATGATTGTTTCTTTTGCTGTGCAGAAGCTCTAGAATTTAATTAGGTCCCATTTGTATATTTTGGCTTTTGCTGCTAATGTTTTTGGTGTTTTAGGCATTAAGTACTTGCCTATGCTGATGTCCTGAATGGTTTTGCCTAGGTTTTCTTATAAGGTTATTATGGTGTTAGGTCATATGTTTAAGTTTTTAATCCATCTGGAGTTCATTTTGGCATACGGTGTCAGGAAGGGGTCCAGTTTCTGCTGTCTGCACATGGTTAGCCAGTTTTCCCAACACCATTTATTAAACAGGGACTCCTTTCCCCATTGCTTGTTTTTGCCAGGTTTGTCAAAGATCATACGGTTGTAGATGTGTGGTGTTGCCTCTGAGGCCTCTGTTTTGTTCCATTTTTCTATATCTCTGTTTTGGTACCAGTACCATGCTGTTTTGATTACTATAGCCTTATAGTATAGTTTGAAGTCAGATAGCGTGATGCCTCTGGCTTTGTTCTTTCTGCTTAGTATTGACATGGCTATGCGGGCTCTCTTTTGGTTCCATGTGAAGTTTAAGGTGTTTTTTTCCAGGTCTGTGAAGAAGATCATTGTTAACTTGATGGGGATAGCTTTGAATCTATAAATTACTTTTGGCAGTATGGTCATTTTCACTATATCTATTCTTCATAGACATGAGCATGGAATTTTTCTCCTTCTGTTTATGTCCTCTCTGATTTCCTAGAGCAGTGGTTTGTAGTTCTCCTTGAAGATGTTTTTACATCCATAATTAAATGTATTCCTAGGTATTTTATTCTCTTTGTAGCAATTGTGAATGGCAGTTCGTTCCTGATTTGGCTCTCTTTAAGTCGGTTGTTGGTGTATAGGAATGCTGTGATTTTTGCACGTTGATTTTGTATCTGGAGAATTTGATGAAGTTGCTTATCAGTTACAGGAAATTTGGGGCTGAGACGATATGGTCTTCTAAATATATAATCACTTCTTCTGCAAATAGAGACAATTTGACTTCCTTCTTTCCTATTTGAATACCCTTTATTTCTTTTTCTTGCCTGATGGCTTTGGCTAGAACTTCCAATACCATATTGAACAGGAGAGGTGAGAGAGGGCATCCTTGTCTAGTGCCAGATTTCAAAGGGAATGCTTCCAGTTTTTGCCCATTCAGTATTATATTGGCTGTTGGTTTGTCATAAATAGCTTTTATTATTTTGAGATACGTTCTGTCAATGCCTAGTTTATTGAGAGTTTTTAGCATAAAGGGCTGTTGAATTTTGTCAAAGGCCTTCTCTGCATCTATTGAGATAATCATGTGGTTTTTGTCTTTGGTTCTGTTTATGTGGTGAATTACATTTATGGAATTATATATGTTGAACCAGCCTTGTATCCTCAAGATGAAGCCTACTTGATCGTGATGGATAAGATTTTGATGTGCTGTTGCAATCGGTTTGCCAGTATTTTATTGAAGACATTTGCATCTATGTTCGTCATGGATATTGGCCTGAAGTTTTGTTTTCTTGTTGAGTCTCCACTGGATCTTGGTATCAGGATGATGTTGGTCTCATAAAATGATTTGGGGTGGATTCCCTCCTTTTGGATTGTTTGGAATAGTTTCAGAAGGAGTGGTGTCAGATCCTCTTTGTATGTCTGGTAGAATTTGGCTGTGAATCCATCTGGAACTGGGCTTTTTTGTTGGTAAGCTATTAATTGCTGCCTCAACTTCAGCCCTTGCTATTGGTCTATTCAGGGTTTTGACTTCTTCCTGGTTTAGGCTTCGGGGGATGTAAGTGTCCAGGAATTTACCCATTTCTTCCAGGTTTAATGATTTATGTGCATAGAGTTGTTTGTAGTAATCTCTGATGGTGGTTTGTATTTCTGTGGAATCTGTGGTGATAGCCCCTTTATCATTTTCTATTGCATTTATTTGATTATTCTGTCTTTTGTTTTTATTAATCTGGCTAGTGGTCTATTTTGTTGATCTTTTCAAAAAACCGGCTCCTGGATTTATTTATTTTTTGAAGGGTTTTTTGTTTCTCTATCTCCTTCAGTTCTGCTCTGATCTTAATTATTTCTTGTCTTCTGATAGTTTTTTGGATTTTTCGATCTTGCTCCTCTAGCTCTTTCAATTTTCATTATAGGGTGTTGATTTTAGATCGTACCTTGCTTCTCATGTGTGCATTTGTTGCTATATATTTCCCTCTAGACACTGCTTTAAATGTGTCCCAGAGATTCTGGTATGTTGTGTCTTTGTTCTCATTGGTTTCAAAGAACATCTTTATTTCTGCCTTCATTTCATTATTTATCCAGTCAGCATTCAAGAGCCGGTTGTTCACTTTCCATTAGGCTGTGTGGTTTTGAGTCAGTTTCTGAATTCTGAGTACTAATTTGATTGCACTGTGGTCTGAGAGATTATTTGTTTTGATTTCCGTTCTTTTGCATTTGCTGAGGAGTGATTTACTTTCGATTATGGTGTCAGTTTTAGAGTAGGTGTGATCTGGTGCTGAGAAATATGTATATTCTGTGGATTTGGGGAGGAGAGTTCTGTAAATATCTCTTAGATTTGCTTGTTCCAGGTCTGAGTTCAAGTCCTAGATATCCTTGTTAATTTTCTGTCTCGTTGATCTTTCTAATATTGACAGTGGAGCATTAAAGTCTCCCACTATTATTGTGTGGATGTCTAAGTCTCTTTGTAGGTCATTAAGAACTGGCTTTTTGTATCTGGGTGCTCCTGTATTGGGCGCATATATATTTAGTATCATTAGCTCTTCTTGGTGCTTATTCTTTTACTATTATGTAATGTCCTTCTTTGTCTCTTTTGATCTTTATTAGCTTAAAGTCTATCTTGTCAGAAACTAGGATTGCAACTCCCGCTTTTTTTTGTTCTCCATTTTCTTGGTAGATCCTACTCCATCCTTTTATTTTGAGCCTATGTGTATCCTTGCATGTGAGATGGTTTTCCTGGATGCAGCACATCGACGGGGTCTGACTTTTTATCAAATTATGCAGTCTTCATCTTTTGATTGGGGCATTTATCTCATTTATATTTAAGTTTAATACTGTTATGTGTGAATTTGATCCTGTCATTTTGATGCAAGGTGGTTGTTTTGCCCATTAGTTGACACAGTTTCTTCATTTTGTCAGTGCTCTTTACCATTTTGTACATTTTTGGAGTGACTGGTGTTGGTATTTCCTTTCTATGTTTAGTGCTTCTTTCAGGAGATCTGGTAAAACAGACCTGGTTTTGATGAAACCTCTGAGCAATTGCTTGTTCATAAAGGACTATACTTCTCCTTCGCTTATGAAGACTAGTTTGACTGGATATGAAATTCTAGGTTGAAAATTCTTTTCTTTAAGGATGTTTAATATTGGCCCCCACTATCTTCTGGCTTGTAGTGTTTCTGCTGAGAGATCTGCTGTGAGTCTGATGGGCTTCCATTTGTGAGTGACCCAACCTTTCTCTCTGGCTGCACTTAGCATTTTCTCCTTCATTTCAACCCTGGTGAATCTGACGATTATGACGAATCTGCCTTGGAGTTGATCTTCTTGAGGAATATCTTCGTGTTGTTCTTTGTATTTCCTGGACTTGAATGGTGGCCTGCATTGCTAGGTTGGGGAAATTCTCCTGGGTAATATCCTAAAGACTGTTTTCCAGCTTGGATTCATTCTCTCCATCACATTTTGGTACACCTATCAAACGTAAATTAGGTCTTTTTACACAATCCCATATTTCTTGAGGCTTTCTTCATTACTTTTTATTCTTTTTTCTCTAATCTTGCTTTCTCATTTTATTTCATTGGGTTGATCTTCAATCTCTGATCTCCCTTCTTCTGCTTGATCGATTCGGCTTGAAACTTGTGTATGCTTCGAGACGTTTTCATGCTGTTTTTCAGCTTCATCAATTCATTTATATTCCTCTCTAAGCTGTTTATTCCCATCAGCATTTTTTCAAACCTTTTGTCAACGTTCTTAGTTTCTTTGTATTGGGTTAGAACATGATGTTTTAGCTCAGAGGAGTTTGTTATTACCCACCTTTTGAAGCCAGTTCCTATCAATTCCTCAGACTCATTCTCCATCCAGCCTGTGTTCCCTTGCTTGTGAGGAGTTGTGATCTCTTGGAGGAGGAGAGGCATTCTGGTTTTGGGTATTTTCATCCTTTTCACACTGGTTTCTTCCCATCTTTGTGGATTTATCTACCTGTGTTCTTGGTGGTTGGTGACTTTCAGATTGGGTCTCTGAGTGGACATCCTTTTTGTTGCTGATGAAGTTATTTCTTTCTGTTTCTTAGTTTTCCTTCTAACAGGCATACCTCCCTGCTGTAGGACTCGGGAGGTCCACTCCAGATGCTGCTTGCCTGGGATCACCTGCAGTGGCTGCAGAACAGTAAAGGTTGCTGCCAGTTTCTTCTGTTATCTTCCTCCCAGAAGGATGTCCACCAGATGTCAGCCTGAGCTCTCCTTTATGAGGTGTCTCTTTGGTTATATGGGGGTTGGGGAGCTGCTTGAGGAGACAGTCTATCCCTTATAGGAGCTCAAGTACTGAGCTGTGAGCTCTGTTGTTCTGTTCAGAGCTGCTGGACAGGTACATTTAATTCTGCTACAGCAGAAATCATAACTGACTTTTTCTCCCAGGTGCTCTGTCCCAGGAAAGTGGGGATTCATTTATAAGTTCCTATCATTCTGTTGCCTTTTTTCAGAGATGCCCTGCCCAACGAGAAGGTAGCCCATTCACAGTCTGCCAGCAGAGGCATTGCTGAGCTGTCGTAGGCTCTGCCCAGCTGCTGTGTGAATTTCCTTGCAGTTTTCTTTATAGGGTTACAGTTAGAACTGCCTCAGTAATGGTGTTCTGTATCCCTAATGGCAGACTGCCTTGGTAATGGCAGACTGCCTCAGTAATGGTGGACTGCCTCGGTAATGGCATATTCCCTTCCCCCCACAGAGCTGGACAGTGATGGGCCCAGCTGTGCTGTTGTGAAATTCACAGTCCAGAGCATTTCAGATTGCTGGTCTTTGTGGGCATGAGATCAGCCAAGGCAGATCACCTGGCTCCCTGTTACAGCCCCCTTTTCTTCAGTTGAACATGCTAGTCTGTCTCCCAAGCATTCCAGACACCAATTGAAATGGTGCCTGGCTGAAGCTCTGATTCTAGTGGGTTGCATAGCCAGTGCCACAGTCTAAGAGGAACCCTGAATGAGTCAGCCCAGTGGAGGAAGGGCACAACCCACCACTAGAGGGGTGGGACCCTGCTACATGCTTTAACAAAATACACAGGAAGCCTACATAGCAAGGAGACAGCATTCTCGACAATCCAGCAGCACCTACAGGTCAGCAGAAGACGTGGGTCTAATCTCCCAGCAAAAACAAAACAGACACAGGAAGCTTCCCTAGTAACCTGAAGGATTCCCTAGAAAACCAGTAGTGCCCCCACAGGCAGACAAGTGACCTCATCAAGCAGCTGACACCACAGCCAGGTAAATCCACAAAGATGGAAAAAAACAGCACAAAAAATGTGAAACCACCAAAGACCAGAACACCGCTTCTCCTTCAAGGGATCACAACTCCTCAACAACACAGGATCACTACTTGACTGAGAAGGAGTGCAAAGAATTGATGGAAACAGGATTCAGAAGGGGGATAATAACAAACTTTTCAGAGCTAACGGAACACGTTCTAACTCAATGCAAAAAAAAAAAAAAAAACCTTGAAAAAAGGTTAGACGAAATACTAACTAGAATAACCAGCTTAGAAAAGAGCATAAAGAATTTGATGGAGTTCAAGAACACAGCACAAGAACTACGTGAAGAAAACACAAGTTTTAAGAGCCAAATCGATCAAGCAGAAGAAAGGATATCAGAGATTGAAGATCAACTCAATGAAGTAAAAAGAGAAGGCAATACAAGAGAAAAAAGAGTGAAAAGAAACGAACAAAGCCTCCAAGAAATATGGGATTATGTGAAAAGACCTAATCTATGCTTGATGGGTGTACCTGAATATGACAGGGAGAATGAATTCAAGCTGGAAAACACACTCCAGGATATTATCCAGGAGAACTTCCCAAGCCTAGCAAGGCAGTCCAAATTTCAAATTCAAGAAATACAGAGAACTCCACAAATATATTCCTCAAGAATAGCAACCCCAAGGCACATAATCGTCAGATTCACCAGGGTCAAAATGAAGGAAAAAATGCTAAGGGAAGCCAGAGAGAAAGGTCAGGTAACCCACAGAGGGAAGCCAATCAGACTCACAGCAGATCTCTCGGCAGAAACTCTACAAGCCAGAAGAGAGTGGGGGCCAAAATTCAACATCTTTAAAGAAAATAACTTTCAACCCAGAATCCCATATCCAGCCAAACTAAGCTTCACAAGTCAAGGAGAAATAAAATCCTTTACGAACAAGCAATTATTGAGAGATTTTGTCACCACCAGACCTGCCCTACAAGAGCTCCTGAAAGAAACACTAAGCATGGAAAGGAACAAGTACCAGTCACTGCAAAAGCAAACCAGTTGGCAAAGACCAAAAATGCAATGAAGAAAACGAGTCAACTAATGAGAAAGAAAACCAGCCAGTAACAAAATGGCAGGATCAAATTAACACATAACAATATTAACATTGAATGTAAATGGCCTAAACGCCCCAGTCAAAAGACACAGACTGACAAAAAAATTTTTTGCAAACTACCCATCTGACAAAGGGCTAATATACAGAATCTACAAAGAACTAAAACAGATATACAAGAAAAAAACATACAACCCCATTCAAAAGTGGGCGAAGGATATGAACAGACACTTTTCAAAACAGGACATGTATGAGGCCAACAAACACACAAAAAAATGCTCATCATCACTGGTCATTACAGAAATGCAAATCAAAACCACACTGAGATATCATCTACGTCAGTTAGAATGGCGATCATTAAAAAATCGGGAGACAACAGATGCTGGAGAGAATGTGGAGAAATAGGAACACTCTTACACAGTTGGTGGGAGTGTAAATTAGTTCAACCATTGTGGAAGACAATGTGGCGATTTCTCAAGGATCTAGACATAGAAATTCCATTTGACCCAGAAATCCTACTATTGGGTATATACCCAAAGAACTATAAATCATTCTACTATAAAGACACATGCACACGTATGTTCATTGCAGCCCTGTATACAGTAGCAAAGACCTGGAACCAACCCAAATGCCATCAATGATAGACTGGACAAAGAAAATGTTTTACATATACACCATGGAATACTACGCAGCCATAAAAAACGATGAGTTCATGTCCTTCGTAGGGACTTGGATGAATCTGGAAACCATCATTCTCAGCAAACTGACTCAAGAACAGAAAGCCAAGCACTGTATGTTCTCACACACAGGTGGGTGTTGAACAATGAGAACACGTGGAATCAGGGAAAGGAGCATCACATAGGTGACAGTTGTGGGGGGTAGGGGAGAGACAGTGGGGTTGGGGAGGGAGGGGAGTATGGGGATGGATAACATGGGGAGAAAAGCCAGATATAGTATGCACCTAAAGTAAAATAAATAAAGTATTTTTAAAAAAAAAGAAATGGTGCCTGGATTTGTGTGAGTTTTTGTGTGGCACTCGCTCCGCTGGCTGCAACGGCCTCGCTGGAGACTCATGATTCATTTCCTCCAGGGAATTTCCTGGTTGGTGGGCAGTAAAAATTCATTTGGAAATGTGGTGATCACACACCTCCTGCATTTTCTCTGGAAACTGCAATCCAGAGCTGTTCCTATTCGACCATCCAAAAATGATTTTTAAAAAGATTAAATCACAAAAGCTGAGGGCAGAATTTGTTTCAAAAATGTTAGTGTACTACAAATATTGCCACCAGTTATAACGAATTTATAAATGGCAAGTATGGAGAAGTCATTATTCTTAGCCAAAATGCAAAAAAAAAAAAATTATTGGACCTTGGCAAAATCAATTTTGGTGGTAAAAACCAGTATGTAGTGGATTCATCTATGAGATGGCAACATCATATTTTAGTGTCAAAGAGAATAAATAATTCACACAGAGAGTCTGGAAATGGAATAAAATGGGACATAGAGTAGTGGCTAAAGGGGAATATGGGGCTAAAAAATTTCATCTGTTTTTAAGATGAAAGACACTTTGGCATGTTAAATAATAATGAAAAAGGTGTGGGTGGTGTGTGAGAGAGAGTGATTAAAGTCATACTAAGGTAAAGTAAGTAATGGAACAAAGATCTGAGAGAATATTGGAAAACAAGATCAAGAGCATAGCTGAAACTACTTATATATTGAGGTAAAATGGAAAGATATTTTCTCCACTATAAGAGGAGAAGAGAATAAATGGCTGAAGACCAAGAAAAAATTGATGGTAAGAAACTGAAGTAAGTTAAATACAGATTGCATTTTTTTGATGAAATAAAATGTGGGATTATTTACTTGAGTGTAAAGGAGAGGAGGAGATCACAGGTTAACTGAAAATGAAAATAATTTAAAATCACTGCTATAGAAAATGTTATATATAAAAAAGTGGTGTCTATGGAAACAGATTTTCAAGCAGCATTGATGGTCCAGGTGAGATTGGAAACTATGCATATGGTGACAGATGGAAGAAAAATCAGAAAGGCTGAACATAAAGTGAGCTTAGTCTTTTACTCAAATCACAAATGAACAACAAGAAGATTTCCCATTTCCATCCCAAAATGAGGTCTCTCTTTGTATTTTCCCAGTAAAATACTTTTACACAGCATCTTCCCAATTTGTGAAGCATGATATTCACTTGTGTAAGTATATAAAAGCTCTCTCATAAAAATCCACAGTAATATTTTTCTTTAGGACAGAAAATCTACCTCTATGACACTAATAAATAAAGAGAGAATGAATGTCAGGATAACAGTTCAAGGAAATAAAAATAAATAAACATACCTTTTGATCCCAGGTCCTGCCATGACTTTCAACATGGGGGTCAGGTCTTCAGCATAGCGGCACATTGGACCAGTGCACTGAAAAAACTCTTGGACTCCCACAGCCAAGGGAAACTGCCCTTTGTTGGGAACCACACCTGAAAGGTTAGACACTCAGGTTGCTGCTCAAAATAAGAAATAATCCCTGGATGTTCTACTACATTATGGTGTTTAATCTATCTTAAATACTTTTTCTCCTGGTTAAAAGTTTTCCAAGCCTTCTTATTTTTCATTGCAGTAGTTTCACAATTTTACTAGCTTTTTTAAAAGCAGTGAATTTTTTATCCCTAATAAATTTCAATGAAGAATTCCAAAATAAAACATGCAAAACCACCAAAGTTACTCTAATGGAAACAGGGTCCCTACTCATTAGACTACTCTCTCTTTATGGGGATGATTCTAAGGCCCTGCAGAGCCTATATGGATAAGGACTAGTTAGAATACAGACAGAAATCTATTGCCCTAGAGGATAAAGTCAAAATTCCATTAGCTTGTATACAAAGCTCTCTGCAACCTGATGCCTAAACAGAAACCATGACAAAATGTTTGCAATTTTCCACAAAAAACAGGCTATTTTGATGTTCATTTATGGCTTTGGGTATGTCATTTCCACTGCCTGCAATACATTTCACAATTTAATATGCCAGATGGATAACAAGATTTAAAGACTTAACTGAAACTATAAAGCCTTTCTTGACCACAAACAATCCCTCAGCCCAATGCTTTCTTAAGCTATGAGCAACTTCAGCAAAGTCTCAGGATACAAAATCAATGTGTAAAAATCACAAGCATTCCTATACACCAATAATAGTCTCAGAGCCAAATCATGAGTGAATTCCCATTGACAATTGCTACAAAGAGAATAAAATACCTAGGGATACAACTTACAAGGGATGTGAAGGACGTCTTTAAGGAGAACTACAAACAACTTCTCAATAAAGTAAGAGAGGGCACAAACAAATGGAAAAGCATTCCATGCTCATGGATGAAAAGAATCAATACCATGAAAATGGCCATACTGCCCAAAGTAATTTATAGATTTAATGCTATCCCCATCAAGCTACCACTGACTTTCTTCACAGAATTAGAAAAAAGAAAAAAACCATTGTAAATTTTATAGAGAACCAAAAAAGAGCCCAAACAGCCAAGATAATCCTGAGCAAAAAGAACAAAGCTAGAGGCATCATGCTACCCGACTTCAAACTATACTACAAGGATACAATAATCAAAACAGCATGGTATTGGTACCACAACAGATATATAGACCAATGGAAGAGAACAGAGGCCTCAGAAATAATGCCACACGTGTACAATCATCCAATCTTTGTGAAACAAGCAATGCAGAAAGGATCCCCTATTTAGCAAATGGTATTGGGAAAACTGGCTAGCCATATGAAGAAAACTGAAACTGAACCTCTTTTTTACACCTTATACAAAAAGTAACTCAAGATGAATTAAAGACTTAAATGTAAGACCTAAAAAACATACAAATTCTAGAACAAAATCTAGGCAATACTATTCAGGACATAGGCATGGGCCCGAGTGAACAGACAACCTACGGAATGGGAGAATTTTTTGCAATCTATCCATCTGACAAAGGGAAATATCCATAATCTACTAGGAACTTAAACAACTTTACAAGAAAATACAAACAACCCCATCAAAAAGTGTGTAAAGAATATGAACAGATGCATCTCAAGAAAAGATATTTATGCAGCCAACAAACATGAAGAAAACCTCATCATCACTGGTCATCAGAGAAATGCAAATCGAAATCACAATGAGATATCATCTTACATCAGTTAGAATGGCAATCATTAAAAAGTCAGGAAACAACAGATGCTGGAGAGGATATGGAGAAACAGGACTTCTTTTACACTGTTGGTGGGAGTGTAAATTAGTTCAATCATTGTGGAAGACAGTGTGGCTATTCCTCAAAGATCTAGAACTAGAAATACGATTTGACCCAGCAATCCTTTTATTGGATATATACCCAAAGTATTATCAATTGTTCTATTATAAAGACACATGCACACGTACATTTTTTGCAGCACTATGCACAATAGCAAAGACTTGGACCCAACCCAAATGCCCAGGAATGATAGACTGGATTAACCAAGAAAAATAGAGAAAGATCCAAAGAAGCTCAATAGGAAATGAAACAGAAGACATCACAAGAAACACCACAGAAATAAAAAATATCACATAAGGTTAGTATGAACACCTTTATGAGCATGAACTAGAAAACATAGAGGAGACGAAAAAATTCCTGGAAAGATACAACCCTCCCAGCTTAAATGAGGAAATGTCACCACTAATGAAAGAATTTTCAAATAATCTGGAATATAAATATAAAGATATTCAATTTTGGAACATGGAAAAATAAAACAAGCAATGAATAACTCCATCAAAAAGTGAACAAGACACATGAACAGACACTTCTCAGAAAAAGATACAGAAATATCCAACTAACATACAAAAACAATGCTCATCATCAGTGTAATTATTGGAGAAACAAAAATCAAAACTACTATAAGATACCATTTCACAGCAGTCAGAATGGCCATTATTAAACAGTTAAAAAATAACAGATGCTGGTAGGACTGCAGAGAAAACATAATGCTTATATGTATTTGGTGGGAATGTAAATTAGTTCAGTTCTTTGGAAGGCAATTTGGAGGTTTCTTAAAGAACTAAAAAAATAGAACTACTATTTTATCTATCAATCCTATTACTTAATATATAATCAATGAAACATAAATTATTCTACCAAGAAG
This sequence comes from Alouatta palliata, assembly GCA_004027835.1. NCBI lineage: Eukaryota > Metazoa > Chordata > Mammalia > Primates > Atelidae > Alouatta > Alouatta palliata. Next base: position 32,846 of record PVKV010018189.1, on the reverse strand, counting down.
AGACATGGATCCATATGTTCATCACAGAACTATTCACAATAAGAAATAGAGTCAAGCTGAGTATCCAACAACGGTGGATTGTATTTTAAAAATGTGGTACATACGCATAACGTAATATTACACAATCAAAAATGAACAAAATCATGACATTTGAATTGCTACAAAGAGAATCAAATACCTAGGAATACAATTAACAAGGAACGTAAAGGACCTCTTCCAGGAGAACTACAAACCACTGCTCAATGAAATAAGAGAGGACACAAACAGATGGAGAAACATTCCATGTTCATGACTAGGAAGAATCAGTATCATGAAAATGGCCATACTGCCCAAAGTAATTTACAGATTCAATGCTATCCCCATCAAGCTACCAACGACCTTCTTCGCAGAACTGGAAAAAACCACCTTAAACTTCATATGGAACCAAAAGAAAGCCCGCATAGCCAAGTCAATTCTAAGCAAAAAGAACAAAGCCTGGAGGCATCACACTACCAGACTTCAAATTATACTACAAATCTACAGTAATCAAAACAGCATGGTCCTGGTACCAAAACAGAGATATAGACCAATGGAACAGAACAGAGGCCTCCAAGGCAACACAACACATCTACAACCATCCGATCTTTGACAAACCTGACAAAAACAAGCAATGGGAAAATGAGTCCCTGTTTAATAAATGCTGTCGGGAAATCTGGCTAGCCATGTGCAGAAAGCAGAAACTGGACCCATTCCTGACACCTAACACTAAAATTAACTCCAGATGGATTAAAGACTTAAACATAAGACCTAACACCATAAAAACCCTAGAAGAAAATCCAGGCAAAACCATTCAGGACATAGACATATTCAAGGACTTCATGACCAAAACACCAAAAGCATTGGCAACAGAAGCCAAAATAGACAAATGGGACCTAATCAAACTCCACAGCTTCTGCACAGCAAAAGAAACAGTCATTAGAGTGAATCGGCAACCAACAGAATGGGAAAAAATTTTGGCAGTCTACCCATCTGACAAAGGGCTGATATCCAGAATCTACAAAGAACTGAAAGAGAATTAAAAGAAAAAAGCAAACACACACAAAAAAATGCTCATCATCACTGGCCATTACAGAAATGCAAATCAAAACCACACTGAGATATCATCTCATGCCAGTTAGAATGGCGATCATTAAAAAATCGGGAGACAACAGATGCTGGAGAGGATGTGGAGAAATAGGGACACTCTTGCACAGTTGGGGGGAGTGTAAATTAGTTGAACCATTGTGGAAGACAGTGTGGCGATTCCTCAGGGATCTAGAAATAGAAATTCCATTTGACCCAGTAATCTCACTATTGGGTGTATAGTCAAAGAACTATAAATCATTCTACTATAAAGACATACGCACACGTATGTTCACTGCAGCCCTGTGTACAATAGCAAAGACCTGGAACCAACCTAAATGCCCATCAATGATAGACTGGACAAAGAAAATGTGGTACATGTACACCATGGAATACTACACAGCCATAAAAAACGATGAGCTCATGTCCTTTGTAGGGACTTGGATGAATCTGAAACCATCATTCTCAGCAAACTGACCCAAGAACAGAAAGGCAAGCACCATATGTTCTCACTCATAGGTGCATGTTGAACAACAAGAACACGTGGAATCAGGGAGAGGAGTATCACACAGAGGGGACAGTTGGGGTGGGTAGGGGAGAGACATTGGGGGGTGGGGAGGGATAACATGGGGAGAAATGCCAGATATAGTATGCAGCTAAAGTAAAATAAATAAATTTTAAAAAAACAAAAAATAAAAAAAGAAAACAAAGTACCGCATGTTCTCACTTGTAAGTGGAAACAAAGCCTTGAGTGTTTGTTTTTCCCCTCTATGTGTTCACGTGTTCTCATCACTTAGCTCCCACTTACAAGCAAAACCATGTTGCATTTGGCTTTCTGTTCCTGCATTAATTTGCTGAGGATCGTGGTCTCCAGCTCCATCTATGCCCCTTCAGAGGAAATTATCTTGTTCTTTTTCATTTTGACACAGCTATCCATAATGTATATAGACCATTGTTATAATACTGACTCCTAAAAACCATAATCAAATTAGTATTTATTCTCAGCATATTTTTATGATTAATCTAAACTTCAAAATATTCTGCTTTACTATACCACCATTCTATGTATTATACTAACTTATATTACCTTTCAATCAGTTTTCCAAAAGTCTAGAAGACTTTAAGTTCCTTGAATGAAGGGACTGTGCTTTGACATACTTACCACCATAAATAATACAAAATAAATACACCTTGAATTTATTGAAAAAATAATAAATGCTAATAATTGGAGTTTTTAGTTGACAGAATTTTATTTTTTCTTTCCAATGTTTCTGAAATTGTATTTTATAAGCTTTTAAATGATGAAAAACCAAATCCAAATAAGTCATTTTAGTACAGCCTACTGTAATCGAAGTAGGTTTGAATCGTAGCACTATGACTTACTTGTTTAACTATTCAATTTGGGGCAAGTTTATTTAAATTTTCTGAGCTTTTAATTTGTCATTTGTAAACTGGGGATATCTTTCTGGAAAAAAAAAACTACTTTAGGTATTAAATGAAATTAGTAATAGGAGACGCTTTGCACAATTATGCATACCAATCCCAAAGTTGGTGCTCAATTAAGAGTAGCAAGTTTTATTTAAGAACATTGAGAGATTCAAGGGGATGATCCAAGATGGCTGAATAGGAACAGCTCTGGAGCTCAGTTCCCAGCAAGAACAATACAGAGGGTGAGTGATCACCACATTTCCAAATGAGATTTCACTGCCCACTGACCAGAAGATTCCTGGGAGGAAAGCACCATGAGTTTCCAGCACAGCTGTTTCAGCTGGTGCCACGGGTTGGCACACAGAAACTCAAACAAATCTGGGCAGCCATTTCAACTGATGCCTGGAACACCTGGGAGATGGAGCTTCCCATTAAACTGCAAGGGAGGAGGCTGAGACAGGGAGTCAGGTAATCTGGCTTGAAGGGTCCCACCCCTACAAAACAAGAAATCTGAAACGCACTGGATTGAGAGTTTTGCAGCAAGCCCAGCTGGACCCGGGACTGTCCAGCTCAGTGTGGGGAAGGGCATCTGCCACTAAAACAAGGAAGTTCACACAGCAGCTGGGCAGAGACCATGGCAGCTCAGCAACGCCTCTACTGGCAGACTATGACTAGACTATCTCCCTGCTGGGCAGGGCATCTATGAAAAAAGGCAGCAGCACATCAGGAACTTACAAATAAAGCCCGACCTTCCTAGCATAGAGAACCTGGGAAAAGAGGTCGTTATGAGTTCTGCTGCAGCAGACGTAAACATACCTGCCCAGCAGCTCCACACGGAACAATGGAACTTCCAACACAGAACTTGAACTCCTGTAAGAAACAGACTGTATCCTCAAGCAGTTTCCCAAACCCTGTATATCCAAAGAGACACCTCATAAAGGAGAGCTGAGGCTGACATCTGGTGGGTACCCTTCTGAGATGGAAATAACAGAAAAAACCGGCAGCAATCCTTACTGCTGTACAGCCCCTGCAGGGGATCCCCAGGCAAGCAGGATCTGGAACGGACCTCCAGCAGTCCTGCAGCAGAGTGGCTTGACTGTTAGAAGAAAAATTAAGAAACAGAAAGAAACAGCTTCAACATCAATAAAAAGCACGTCCACGCAAAAACCCGATTTGAAAGTCAACAACTACAAAGACCAAAGGTAGATAAAGCCATGAAGATGGGAAGAAACCAGTGGAAAAAGGATAAAAACACCAAAAACCTGAATGTCTCTCCTCCTTCAAGGGATAACGACTCCTCACCAGCAAGGGAACAAAGCTAGATGGAGAATGAGACTGATGAATTGACAGAAACAGGCTTCAGAAGGTGGGTAATAACAAACTTCTCTGAGCTAAAAGAACCATGTGCTAACCCAATGCAAAGAAACTAAGAACGTTGAGAAAAGGTTAGATGAAATGCTACCTAGAAGAAACAGCTTAGAGAAGAATATAAACAACTTGATGGAGTTGAAAACACAGCACGAGAACTTCACGAAGCATACACAAGTTTCAATAGCTGAATAGACCAAGCAGAAGAAAGGATATCAGAGATTGAAGATAAATTCAATGAAATAAAATGAGAAGGCAAGATTAGAGAAAAAAGAGTGAAAAGAAATGAGCAAAGCCTCCAAGAAATATAAGATTATGTGAAAAGACCTAATCTACATTTGATATGTGTACCTGAATGTGATGGAGAGGATGAATCCAAGCTGGAAAACACTCTTCAGGATATTTCCAGGAGAATTTCCCCAATCTAGAAAGGCAGATCACCATTCAAGCCCAGGAAATACAGAGAGCACCACAAAGATATTCCTAAAGAAGGGCAACCACAAGGCACATAATCGTCAGATACACCAGGGTTGAAATAAAGGAAAAAATGCTAAGGGCAACTAGAAAGAAAGGTCGGGTTACCACAAAGGGAAGCCCTTCAGACTCACAGCAGATCACTAGGCAGAAATCCTACAAACCAGAAGAGAGTAGGGGCCAATATTCCAATATTCAACATCATTAAAGAAAAGAATATTCAACCTAGAATTTCATATCCAGCAAAACTAAGTTTCATAAGCAAAGAAAAAATAAAATCCTTTATGGACAAGCAATCACTGAGCGATTTCGTCACCACCAGATCAGCCTTAAAAGAGCTCCTGAAAGAAGACATAAACAAGGAAAGGAACAAACAGTACTAGCCACTCCAAAAACATACCAAATGGTAAAGATCAATAACACAATGAAGAAAATGTGTCAACTAATGGCAAAATATCCAGTTGACATCAAAATGGCAGGATCAAATTCACACAAAACAATATTAACACTAAATGTTAATGATCTATATAACCCAATCAAAAGACACAGACTGGCAAATTGGATAAGAAGGCAAGACCCATCAGTGTGCTGTATCCAGGAAACCCATCTCACATGCAAGGACACACATAGGCTAAAAATAAAGGGATGGAGGAAGATTTATCAAGAAAATGGAGAGCAAAAAAAAAAAAAAAAGGAGTTGCAATCCTACTGTCTGATAAAATAGACATTAAACCAACAAAGATCAAAACAAAGAAGAGCATTGCACAATGGTAAAAGGATCAATGCAACAAGAAGAGCTAATGATCCTAAATGTATACGCACCCAATACAGAAGCACCCATATACTAAAGGAAGTTAACGACCTATCAAGAGACTTAGACTCCCACACAATTAGTGGGAGATATTAACACTCCATTTTAAATACCAGACAGACCAAGGAGACAGAAAATTAACAAGGATATCCAGGACTTGAACTTAGATCTGAACCAAGCAGACCTAATAGACATCTACAGAACTCTCCATCCTGAATCCACAGAATATACATACTTCTCAGCACCACATCACACCTATTCTAACATTGACAACATAATTGGAAGTAAATCACCCCTCAGCAAATGCAAAATAATGCAAATCATAACAAACAGTCTCTCAGACCAGAGTGTAATCAAATTAGAACTCAGTATTAAGAAACTCACGACCACACAACTTCATGGAAACTGAACAACTGGCTTCTGAATGTCGAAGGGATAAACAGTGAAATGAAAGCAGAAATAAAGATATTTTTTGAAACAAATAAGAATTAAGACACAATGTACCAGAATTTCTGGGAAACATTTAAATCGATGTCTAAAGGAAAATTTATAGCAATAAATCCCCACATGAGAAGTGAGGAAAGATCTAAAATCAACACCCTATCGTCAAAAATGGAAAGAGCTAGAGGAACAAGATAAAAAACAAATGAACAAACAAACAAAAAGTCAAAAGCTATCAGAAGACAAGTAATAACTAAGATCAAAGCAGAACTGAAGGAGATAGAGAAAAAAAAAACATTTAAAAAATCAATAAATCCAGGAGCAGTTTTTTTTAACAGATCAACAAAATAGACCACTAGCCAGATTAATAATAATGAAAAGGAAGAAGTATCAAATAGATGCAATAAAAAATGATAAAGGGGATATCACCACTGATTCTACAGAAATACAAACTACCATCAGAGATTACTACAAACAACTCTATGCACATAAACTGGTAAACCTGGAAGACACCGATAAATTCCTGGACACGTGCACCCTCCCAAGCTTAAACCAGGAAAAAGTTTAAACCTTTAACAGACCAATAACAATGGCTGAAGTCGAGACAGCAATTAATAGCCTACTAACCAAAAAAGTTCAAGACTAGATGGGTTCACAGCTGAATTTTACCAGATGTACAAAGAGGAGCTGGTACCATTCCTAATGAAAATATTCAAAACAATACAAAAAGAGGGAATCCTTTCCAAATCAATTTATGAGACCAACATCATCCTCATACCAAAACCCGGCAGAGACTCAACAAGAAAAGAAAACTTCAGACCAATATCCATGATAAACATAGATGCAGAATTCTTCAATAAAATACTGTCAAACTGATTGCAACAGCACATCAAAAAGCTTATTCATCACGATCAAGTAGGCTTCTTCCCGGGGATGCAAAGCTGGTTCACCATATGCATCTATAAATATAATCCACCACATAAACAGAACCAAAGACAAAAACCACATGATTATGTCAATTGATGCAGAGAAGGCCTTTGACAAAATTTAACAGCCTTTATGCTAAAAACTCTCAATAAACTAGGTATCAAAAGAAGGCATCTCAAAACAATAAAAGCTATTTACGACAAATCTACAGCCAATATCGTACTGAATGAGCAAAATCTGGTAGCATTCCCTTTGAAATCTGGCACTAGACATGGATGCCCTCTCTCACCACTCCTATGCCATATAGTACTGGAAGTTCTAGCCAGAGCAATTAGGCAAGAAATAAAAAGTGTATTCAACTAAGAAAGGAGAAAATCAAATTGTCTCTATTGCAGACAACATGATTGTATATTTACACGACCCTATAGGCTCAACCCAAAATCTCCTTAAACTAATAAGCAACTTCAGCAAAATCTCAGGATGCAAAATCAATGTGCAAAAATCACAAGTACTCCTATAAATCAACAACAGACAAACAGAGAGCCTAACCATGAGCGAACTCCCATTCACAATTGCTTCAAAGAGAATAAAATACCTAGGAATATAACTAACAAAGGATGTAAAGGACCTCTTCAAAGAGAACTACAAACTACTGCTCAAGGAATAAGAGAGGACACAAACATGGAGAAACATTTCATGCTCATGGTTAGGAAGAATCAATATCGTGAAAATGGCCATACTACCCAAAGTAATCTGTAGATTCAACGCTATCCCCATAAAGCTACCAATGACCTTCTTCACAGATCTGGAAAAAATCACCTTAAACTTCATATGGAACCAAAAGAGAGCCTGCATAGCAAGACAATTCTAAGAAAAAAGAACAAAGTTGGGGGCATCAGGCTACCTGACTTCAAACTATGCTACAAGGCTGCAGTAATCAAAACAGCATGGTACTGGTACCAAAACAGAGATATAGACAAATGGAACAGAACAGAGGCCTTGTAGACAACAACACACATCTACAACCATCTGATGTTTGACAAACCTGACAAAAACAAGCAATGGGGAAAGGATTCCTTGTTTAATAAATGGTGTTGGGAAAACTGGCTAGCCACGTGCAGAAAAACAGAAACTGGACCCCTTCCTGACAACTTACACTAAAATTAACTCCAGATGGATTAAAGACTTAGACATAAGACCTAACACCATAAAAATCCTAGAAGAAAATCTAGGCGAAACCGTTCAGGACATAGGCATAGTAAAGGACTTCATGACTAAAACACCAAAAGCATTAGCAACAAAAGCCAAAATAGACAAATGAGATCTAATTAAACTCCAGAGTTTCTGTACACCAAAAGAAACATCATTAAAGTGAAAAAGCAACCAACAGAATGGAAAAAAATTTTGCAATGTACCCATCTGACCAAGGGCTAATACCCAGAATCTACAAAGAAATAAAACAGCTTTACCAGAAAAAAACAAATAAACCCATTCAAAAGTGGGCAAAGGATATGAACAGACACTTTTCAAAAGAAGACATATATGAGGCCAGCAAACATATGAAAAAATGCTCATCGTCACTGGTTATTAGAGAAATGCAAATCAAAACCACATTGAGATACCACCTCACGCCAGTTAGAATGGCCAGCTTTAAAAAATCGAGAGACAACAGATACTGGAGAGGATGTGGAGAAATAGGAACACTTTTACACTGTTAGTGGGAGTGTGAATTAGTTCAACTATTGTGGAAGACAATGTGGCAATTACTCAAGGACCTAGAAATAGAAATTTCATTTGACCCAGCAATCCCATTACTGGTTATATACCCAAAGGTTTATAAATCATTGTATTATAGGGATACATGCACATGTATGTTCATTGTGGCACTGTTTACAATAGCAAAGGTCTGGAACCAACCCCAATACCCATCCATGATAGGCTGGACAAGGAAAATGTGATGCATATACAACACGGAATACTATGCAGCCATAAAAACAATGAGTTTGTTTCCTTTGAAAGGACATAGATGAATCTGGAAGCCATCAAACTCAGCAAACTGACACAAGAACAGAAAATCAAATACCGCATGTTCTCACTCATATGCAGATGTGAACAATGAGATCACATGGACACAGAGAGAGGAGCATCACACACTGGTATCTGGTGGGGGTGGCAGAGGAATGTCGGCGGTGGGTTGGAGAGGTTGGGGAGGGATAACATGGGGAGAAATGCCAGGTGATGGGGGGATGTAGGCAGCAAGCCACATTGCCATGTATATACCTATGCAACAATTCTGCATGATCTGCACATGTACCCCAGAACCTAAAGTGCAATATGAAAAATGAATTTTATTGATATAGGGTATGACATGATAACCTCTGGAAACATTGTGCTTAGTGAAAGAAATCAGTCACAAAAAGCCACATACTGTATTATTTCATATGTATGAGATGTCCAGAATAGGCAAATTCATATTTCCTACAAACAGGAAGTAGATTAGTTGTTGCTGAGAGCTGGAGATAGGAATGAGGAACAACTGTTAATGAGTGTGAGGTTTCTTTGGGGAATAGATAAAAATGATCTAAAATTAATACTGGTGATAGTTGCAAACAGACAATATACTAAAAATCACTCAATTGTATGCACTTTAAGTGGGTAAATTGCATGGCATGTGGATTCTCCATAAAGCTGTTTAAAATTTTTTTAAAAAGAACACTGAGAAATATATAATAATCATTCTTATAAGAAAGATAAAACTGCTAGAAACAAAATTTCTGCATTTTTCTGAATTACAGAAGTAGAAGCACCCTTCTACTTTCATAATTTTATATTAACATTACCTGGAGAAGGCTTGTGTCCAAATATACCATTGAAGAAAGCAGGCATTCGAATGCTACCACCAATATCAGAGCCCACACCGATCACTGAGCAGGCAGCTGCCAGTGTGCAGCCTTCACCACCTACAGGAAACACAAAATTCTTGCAAATAAATCATCTAATATACAAGTTACATGGAATATCTTTTTCTATCTTTTCACTTTCAAACTTGTTGTGTCTTTAGATCCAAAGTGAGTCTTTTGTTCACAGCATACATTTAGATAATAATTTTAATCCATTCTACTCATCTATATTATTTGAAAATACTAAGCCATTTATATTTTATAGCAATTACTGATAAGTTCTCCTCTGAGGATATTTCTTACTTGGGTCTGTGTGTGTGTGTCTGCTTTCTCTTAATTCTTCCACATAGAAAAGAGCTCTTATTATTTTTTTCATCAACTTTTAAGTTTTGGGGTACATGTGCAGGATGTGCAGGTTTGCTACATAGGCATACATGTGCTGTGGTGGTTGGCAGCACAGATCAACACATCACCTAGGTATTAAGCTCAGCACCCATTGGCGATTCTTCCTGATGCTCTCCTTTCCCTAACATCTCCCAACAGGCCCAAGTGTGTGTTGTTCCCCACAATGTGTCTATGTGTTCTAATCATTGAGCTCCCACTTATAAGTGAGAACATGCTGTGTTTGGTATTCTATACCTGCATTAGTTTACTGAGAATAATGGCTTCCAGCTCCATCCACGTCCCTGCAAAGGACATGATCTCGTTCCTTTTCATGGCTGTGTAGTATTCCATGGTATATGTTTACCATATTTTCTTTATTCAGTCTGTCATTGATGGGCATTTAGGTTGATTCCAAGTCTTTTCTATTGTGAATAGTGTTGCAATGAACACATGTGTGCATGTATCTTTATAATAAAATGTTTTATATTCCTTCGGGTATATACTCAGTTTAATGGTTAATATTGAGTGTCAACTTGACTAAATTGAAGAATGCAATGTACTGTTCCTGAGTTTGTCTGTGAGAGTGTTGCAAAGGAGATTAACATTTGAGTCAGTGGACTGGAGAGGCAGACCCATCCTCAATCACGGCAGACACCATCTAATCAGCATAGCTAGAATAAAGCAGGTAGAATAAGTTGGAAAGAGAAAACTTTCTGCATCTTTCAGCATTCATCTTCCTTCCATGCTGCATACACCTTGTCCTCAAACATCAAACTCCATGTTCTTCAGCTTTTGGATGCTTGGACTCACACAAGTAGTTGGCCAGGAACTCTCGAGCCTTTGGCCACAGACTGAAGGCTGCATTGTCAGCTTTCCTACTTTTGAGGTTTTGGGACTCATACTGGCTTCCTTGCTCCTCAGCTTGCAGACGGCCTATTGTGGGACTTCATGTCATGATTCTGTGAGCCAATACTCTTTAATAAACTCCTCTTGATGTATAAATCTATCTTATTAGTTCTGTTCCTCTGGAGAACCCTGAGTAATACACCCAGTGATGAGATTGCTGGGTAAAATGATATTTCCGCTCCTAGATTTTTGAGCAATTGCTACTGTCTTTCTCAAAGGTTGAACTAATTTACATTCCCACCAACTGTGTAAAAGCATTCCTTTTTCTCTGCAAGCTAGCTAGAATCTGTTGTTCCTTGATTTTTTAATAGTTGCCATTCTGACTGGTTTGAGATGGTATCTCACTGTTGTTTTGATATGCATTTCTCTAATGATCAATGATGTTGAGGTTTTAAAATATCTTTGTTGGCTGCATGAGTGCTTTATTTTAAAAAGTCTCTGGTCATGTCCTTTGCCCATTTTTTAATGTCTGTTTTTGTTTCTGTGTTTTTTTTTTTTTTTTCTTGTAAATTTGTTTAAGTTCTTTGTAGACTGGATTTTGGACCTTAGTCAAATGAATAGATTACAAAAATTATCTCCCATTCTGTAGGTTATCTGTTCACTCTGATGATATTTCTTTTGTTGTGCAGAGCCTCGTTAGTTAACTAGATTCCGGTGGTCAATCTGTTTTTGTTGAAATTGCTTTTGGTCTATCCATCATGAAATCTTTGCCCATGCCTATGTCTTGAATGGTGTTGCCTGGATTTTCTTCTAAAGTTTTTATAGTTTTGTGTTTTACATTTAAGTCTTTAATCCATCTTCAGTCAATTTTTGTACAAGGTGTAAAGAAAGTGTCCAATTTCCATTTTCTGCATATGGCTAGCTAGTTCTCCCAGCACCATTTATTAAATGAAGAACACATTCCCTACTGCTTGTTTTTGTTAGGTTTGTAGAAGATCGGATGGTTATAGTTGTACAGTTTTATTTCTGAGTCGTCTATTCTGCTCCATTGGTCTATGTGTCTCTTTTGGTACCAGTACTATGCTGTTTTGGTTACTGTAGCCTTGTAGTATAGTTTGAAGTTGGGTACCATGATGTCACCAGCTTTGTTGTTTTTGCTTAGGATTTTCTTAGCTATTCCAACTCTTTTTTGTTTCTGGATAAATTTTGATAGTTTTTTTTTTTCTAATTGTCTATAGAATGCCAATGGTAGCTTAATCAAAATAGCATTGAATCTATAAATTATTCTGGGCAGTATGGCCGTTTTCATGATAATAGTTCTTTCTATCCATGAGCATAAAATTCTTTTCCATTTGTTTGTGTCCTATCTGATTTATTTGGACATTAGTTTGTAGTTCTCCTTGAAGAAGTTCTTCACTTTCCTTGTTAGCTCTATTCTTAGGTGTTGTATTCTCTTTGCAGTGATTGTGTTTGGGAGTTCATTCATGATTTGTCTCTACTTGTGTGTTGCTGGTGCATAGAAATGGTAGCAATTTTTTCACATTGATTTTGTATCCTGAGAAGTTGCTGAAGTTGCCTATCAGCTTAAGTAGCTTTTGGGCTGTGATGATGGCGTTTTGTAGATATATGATTGTGTAATCTGCAAGCAAAAGTAATTTGACTTTCTCTCTTCCTATTTAAATACGCTTTATTTCTATTTCTTGCCTAATTGCCCAGCCAGAATATAAAACACTATATTGTATAGGAGTGGTGAGAGAGGGCATCCTTGTCTTCTGCCGGTTTTCAAGGGGAATGCTTTTGCCCATTCCAGCTTTTGCCTACTCAGTGATATTGACTGCGAGTTTGTCATATATAGATCTTATTATTTAGAGGTATGTTCCTTCAATAGGTAGTTTATTTAAAGTTTTAATATAAAGAGATGTTGAATTTCAGTAAAGACCTTTTCTGCATGTATTGAAATAATCATGTGTTTTATTATCTTTAGTTCTGTTAGTGCAACAAATGACATTTATTGATTTGCATATGTTGAAACAAACTTGTATCCTAGGGATGAAACCAACTTGTTTGTTGTGGATAAGCTATTTGATGTGCTGCTAAATTCTATTTGCCAGTATTTTACTGAGGATTTTTGCATCGATGTTTATCAAGGATATTGGTCTAAAGTTTTCTATTTTTATTCTTTCTCTGTCAGGTTTTCCTATCTGGATGATGCTGACCTCATAAAATGAGTTAGAAAAAAAAGTCCCTCCTTTTGAATTTTCTGGAATAATTTCAGCAGAAATGGAACCAACTCCTCTTTGTATCTGAGGTAGAATTCAGCTGTAAATCTATCTGGTTCTAGGTTTTGTTTTTTTTTTTTTTTTTTTTGGTAGGCTATTTATTACTGCCTCAATTTTAGAATTCATTGTTGTTCTCTAGAGATTCAATTATTTCTTGGTTCGGTCTTATGAGGGTGTATAAATCCAGAGATTTTTTCCATTTCTTCTAAATTTTCTAGTTCTGTCCATACAGGTGTATGAAGTGATCTCTGATATTTGTTTGTGTTTCTGTGGGGTCAGTGGTAATAACCCCTTTATCATTTCTGATTTTGTCTATTTAATTCTTCTCTCTTTTCTTCTTTTTTATTCTAGATAGTGGTCTTTTTCTTTCTTTATTTTTTCAGAAAAACAGTTCCTAGATTCATTAATTTTTTGAAAAACTTTTCGTGTCTCTATCTCCTTCAGTTCTGCTCTAAACTTGGTTATTTCTTGTTTTCTCTTGGTTTTAGAGTTTGTTTGCTCTTACATCTCTACTACTTTTAGTAGTGATGTTAGATTGTCAAGTTTAGATCTTTTTAGCTTTTTGATGTGGGCATTTAGTGCTATAAATTTCCCCGTCAACAGTTCTTTCGTCATGGCCCAGAGATTCTAGTATATTGTGTCTTTGTTCTCATTAGTTTCAAAGAGCTTCTTGATTTCTGTGTTAACTTAATTATTTATCCAGAAGTCATTCAAAAGCAGGTTGTTTGATTTCCATGTAGTTGTGTGGTGTGGGGCGACTTTCTTTATCTTGAGTGCTAATTTGATGGCGTTGTGATCTGAGAGACTGTTTTTTATATATGATTTAAGTTTCTTTGCATTTAATGAGGAATTCCGTTTTTTTGTGTGTGTGCCCTTCTCCTGTCTCAGCCTCCCAACTAGCTGAGACTACAGGCACATGCCACAATGCCCAGATAATTTTTGTGTTTTTCATAGAGATGGGGTTTCACCATGTTGGCCAGGATGGTCTCGATCTCCTGGCCTCATGATCTGCCTACCTCGGCCTCCCAAAGTACTAAGATATAGCCATAAGCCACTGTGCCCAGCCAAGAGATGTTTTCCTTCGAATTATGTGATAAACTTTAGAGTACGTGTCATGTGATGATGAGAAGAATGTGTTTTCTATTGTTTGGGGTGGAAAGTTCTGAAGATATCTATCAGGTCCACTTGATCCAGAGCTAAGTTCAGGTCCTGAATATCTTTGTTAATATTCTGTCTCAATGATCTGTCTAATATTTTCAGCGGGGTGTTAAGTTTTCCCACTATTTTTGTGTAGGAGGCTAAGTCTCTGGTTTTAACTGACTATATTGTATGTTTCCATTTATTCTCCTCTGTTGTCACTTAAAGAATTCTTTTTTTTACTTTAATATTTGCCCTTGAGTTTGCAATATACCTTTAGAACTAACTCAAGTCTCTTTCAAATGACATTCTGCCACCTCCCAAGTAGTGTGATTATCTTATAAAAGAACATTCCCAATTCCTTTATTCCATCCCATCTAACATTGTCATTCATTTCAACTTTTTTTAACATGAATTCAAGTTTTTGGTCTGTATTATTTTTCTTCTCACTGAAGAACATATTTTAACATTTCTTGCTCTATTGCTGTATTGGCAACAAATTCCCTCGATATTTCTTTGTCTCAGAGCATTTTTATTTCTTTTTCACTTTAGAAGAATAGTTCTGCTAGATAGTTTTATATATATATATATATATATGTGTGTGTGTGTGTGTGTGTGTATATATATATATATATATATATAATTGTATTTTAAGTTTTGGGGTACATGTGAAAAACAGGCAAGATTGTTGCATAGGTACACACATGGCAGTGTGATTTGCTGCCTTCCTCCCCATCACCTATAAGTTAATGAACACATCAATGCTTTAAATATTTGACTCCCATCTTTTTTGTTTGTTTGTTTGTTTGGTTTTGTTTTTTGAGACAGAATCTCCCTCAGACTGGAGTGTGGTGGCATGATCTCAGTTCATTGCAACCTCTGCCTCTTGAATTCAAGTGATTCTCCTGCCCCAGCCTCCAAAGTAGCTTGGTATTACAGGCGCCTGCTGCCACTACCAGCTAATTTTTGTATTTTCAGTAGAGACGAGGTTTTATCATGTTGGCCAGACTGGTCTCAAGCTCCTAACCACAAGTGATTCACCTGCCTTGGCCCCCCAGAGTGGACCCTCATCTCTTATTGTTTGCATGACTTCTGAAGAAATGATCAATATAATTCTATCTTTGCTCTTGTATAGATAATGTATGTTTTTCTTATTTTTTTCTTTCTCTTTAGTCTTCTAAGGATGAAATAGTATGCTAGGTGTAGATTTTTTTCAAATATTTATTCTGTTGTTTCTTAAAACATCTTTCTTCTCTTCCTGCTGTTCCAATTATATATGTGTATTCTATGAATTTGTACTCCCACAGTTATTAGATAGTCTGTTCTGTCTTTTTCATTATTTTTCTTCCTTTTTACATTTCAGTTTCAGAAGTTCCTGTCGACAGATCTTCCACATCAGTGAAGGTTTCCTATTTTGTGTACAATATATTAATGAGCACATCAAAGATGTTCTTCTTTTATTTTATGTTTTTTTATTTCTAGCATTTCTTTCTGATTCCTGAAGTTCTCATCTGTCTTCTTATATTACAGATCTTTGCTTGCATGTTCAACATTTTTTCCATTATGGCCCTTACCATATTAACCACAAATTGTTTCAATTCTCAGTCTGATAATCACAATATCTCTGTCATATTTGAATCTAATCTTGATGCTTGTTTTGTCTTTTCAAACTGTGATTTTTGTCTTTTAGTATGCCTTATCATTGTTTTGTTGAAAGCTAAACATGATATACTGAGATAAAAGAACTTGAACTATTTGGCTTTTAAGGTGAGGTTTTATGTTTACCTGGCTAGTGGTTAGTCTGTGTTTACTGTCTCCTGTAGCCATAGATGTCAGGTATAATATTTTCAACTGGTGCCATTGTTTTCACCTCTGTTGTCTTTGGGTTTCCCTAGAGGCTTCTTAAATAACATCTATGATGTACAGTTCTTCCAGTTTATTTAGAAACCCCGTTATACAAAATCCCTATTTGTGTAGTGGATTGATATGAAGGCAAGGAGAGGGGGTATTTTATAGTCATTTGATTAGGTCTCACTCATTTAGTTAGTGTGTTCCCCTGCTCTGTGACCCTAACATGTGCTTCCCAATTTTATTCTGCTTTGACCCCTTCAGTAGGATAGAAAGCCTAGAGAGGACTGGAGTTGAATATTTTCTTTCCTGTAGGTCAAGTCCATTAGTTTTTTGTAAAACTTCACTCAGTTAGGTTCTGATAAAATAGTTTCTCTGAGGACATTCATTGTTAGAAGAACAGTACGCTTTGAAAGTCGTGCTTCAAAATGGTTACTTTTTCCCTCCTTGTGCAAGAAGCAAGAGAATATTTCTCTCCAATCTTCACTTGGGAACACAATAGGGCTCCTCAGGGTAAAACTTTTGAAATTGTGTGGGGCCCCTAAGACTCACCCACCATCATAAATTTTGACTCTCAAACTTTTTCACACTGAGCCTCCAGCAATTCATCAATTATAGCTTAGGATTTTATCTCTGTGCTGGTTCCTCTAAAATTTTCTGCTCCTAGGCTTCTGTTCTACCAAGTTTTGATTCTTTGTATCTGCCTGTCTTTTCATTCAGTTTTGTGGAAAATCACTGTTTTCCCATTACCTCATCACATTGATAAATCTAAAAGTGGTTGTTAATTTTCAGTTTGTTCCACTTTTGTTATTTTTGTGTGAATTGGAGTAAAAACTTCTAAACTCTGTATATGCTAGACTAGAAACCTGAAGTCACACTTAAATTTTTTATCATTACAGTAACCTTACAAGTCTGATTTCTTTAATGTGGCCACTTTACAAGCAAAGGAAACTGACATCCTGAGCACCTACTTCATGTGATCAAGGTCACATAGTAAAAGAAGTGTCAAAATTCTATGTAGCTTTAGCACTCAGAAGTTTAAACATATTTTGCTAACCCACATAAGCATTCATTAAGGTTTAATAAATGCTTTGTTAATTCTAGTCTCTATACACTTTATTATGTTTCCCATCTACGTCACTTGTAGCTTATTCTCAATTCCCTTTGCTGGCTACTTCTCTGTATCCATCTTCAAAATATCAGGGTTGACCAAGGCTCTTACATGACCCCCATTTCTTCTCCATCAACACACACATATACTGGGATTTTGTGTCCATTCTCATAGGTTATAGATGCTATACTGTATCATGTGAATTGATACAATTCATAATTATTATTGTTAGCACAGATGTTGATGTCCTACTAAAATGTCCAACTCACCAGAACTTCCACCTACAGTATGCTGTAAATCATATGGGTTGTTGGATCGGCCATAGATCTTGTTACTGGATTCATACCACATACACAACTCACTACAGTTGGTTATGCCAAGGGGAATGGCACCAGCTTCCTTCAGTAATGCTACTACAGTGGCATCTGTTTTGGAAATGGCATCACGACGGTTCATGAGTCCAGAAGAATTGGGCATTCCTAAAAGGGTCGCAGAAAAGAATGTTTAAAAATTATTAAATAAAAATAACATTTTTCTATAGATGTAGCCAGAAGGAACATCTCTCACAATAAGTTGGGGCATTGGGAAGACGGGCACACTCCTAGCAGATCTTCAGAGAGAAGGCATTGAGGGTGGATGGAGGGAAGACACAGATGCTGGGCTGAATGGGGAGGAAGTTAGTAACAATGCACAGTGCTACTGTTCACTGGGACTTGCTCCTTACTCCCAACAACACCTGGGGAAAAGGTAAATCAAACAGTCAAGGAGCAACCTACTTTCACCATGGGCCTCTAGAATCATAGCAGAAAAAGTACCCTTGACCACCATGGACACTTGGATTAGCAGGGAGAGCTGCTCAGAGATGTGGTAGGGACAGAAATCAAGCCAGAGCAGAGCCTGGAAGACTTGATGTCAGAACATCTGGATGAACACAGCAAAGGTTGCTCATGCCCCTAGGCTTGACTGGCTCCCACAGGAGACTATAGGCCTAGGAGAATTGTCAGACCTGAACTCTGCAGGGCGGTTTTGCCCATGAGACAGGGTCAGTACAATCTGAGCATCCCACATTCTGCTGGCTTCTCCCAGGGCCACAGCCTGGCCATGCCTGCTTGCAGTGCAGCCCCTAGGTACCTCCTGGAGATCTGCATCATAGTTTCTGTGCTGGTAGACAGGATATGACCTGCAGAGTTCTGGAACAGGGCTGCCCCAGCAGACAATGCCAGCTAGCTTATACCTTTTCACTACGGCAGCCTCCCTTGTGCCACTTTGCCAACATGCACTCACCCACGATGATCTCCAACATTGCTTTACTGGTGCTAGTTTGTGTGGGTGGACCTTATCTTTCCTTCTCTAGCAGCACACATAATTGTGTGAACTCTGCCATGCCACCACAATTATGTGTGTTACCCCTTCCCCCTGCTGTGCAACCAATGGGTCAGATCACTGGAAGCAGAAAGCACGCCAGTGCTGCCCCCACCAGTGTCCCCTTTCTGTGCTGAAATAGCTGCCAGCAGAAACTAGGCATGGAAAAAGTGGACCCACTCACACCCCAAGAAGCCAATGCCATCTGCAGGAACATGCACAGAGGACCTACACAAACCTGTGCCAATCAGAGCACCCCACCCTCATGATAACACCACCACCGGTGTGAATGTATGCACAATTGCTGCCGGGAAGTCCTATACCCCCAGTCGTGCTGTTAATGCAACGAATTGCTGCAAACACCTGCATGATGGCCAGCCACTGCTGTGAATGACCACAAAAGGCAATGCTGTCAATACTGGCAATTGCTGTGAATGCCCACACAAAGACCAGCACCCTGGCACCTGCCAGCACCCTGCTGCAGCTGACCAGCATAAATGCATACATACTGCAGTGGTAGTGGCAACTGGCACATAACAATAAGGGCAGATACTGCTGCCACTTACCTATGAAGTGCTTTGACTGGCACCATCCATTGAATTATTGTGACCAGTGAGCTGGCAGCACCTTGGTCTTTCTAGTGGTCCAGGAGCAGCTCAGCCCTCCCAAAAGGTTCCTCACCTTTAGAAGCCAGGGAAGAAAGGGGGACCTGATACCGGTCCCCCAGAATTAGAGCATTGCAATCCAGGAGTGCTGAGCTGAGCCTTAGCCACCATAAACATTCCAGAAATGTAGCCAGTCAACTGAACCCATGTTATGCCACAATCAAATCACCCAAGGTTATCAAATAGAATAAAAGGAAAAATAACTCATACAAAAAACAGCAACTTTAAATATTAAAGAAACAACAGTCCCACAAAAATAAGAAAGAATCAGCACAAGAACTCTGACAATTCAAAAAGCCAGAATGTCTTCTTTTCTCCAAACCACACTACTTCTCAAACAAGGGTTCTTAACCAGGCGGAGATGGCTGAAATTACAAAAATATAATTCAGAGTATAGACAGGAAGATCACTGAGATGAAAGAAAATGTTAAAACCCAATCTAAGAAAGCTAGGAGTAACATTAAAAACATACAGGAGCGAAAAGGCAAAACAGTCAGTATAGAAAAGAATACAACTAACCTGATAGAGCAGGAAAACACACTACAAAATGAAATCACAAGCATTAGAAACAGAGCACCCAAGCTGAAAAATACATATTGAAGCTTGAAGAATGGCTTTCTAAAATAAAAAAAAATTCAAACAAAAATAAAAAGACTTTTAAAAAAATAAACAAAACCTCCATAAATTATAGGCTAACATGAAGGTCCCAAATCTAGGACTTGTTGACATTCCAAAAAAGATAGGAAGAAAGAAGGCAAATTAGAAAACATATTTAAGGATATTGCCAATGACAAAGTTCTCCAACCTAGCTAGAGAGGCCAATATTCAAATTCAGAAAATGCTGAGAACCCACACAAAATACTTTGTGAGGTCATCCCCACGGTACATAACTATCAGATTCTCTACAGTTGAAATGAAAGAAAAAAGTCTTAAAGGCTAGAGAGAAAAGGCAGGTCACTGAGAAAAGGCCCAACAAACTAACAACAGACCTCTCAGCACAAATCCTACATGCCAGAAGAGATTTGGAACCTATATCTAACAATCCTTAAAAACAAAAATGTGCAACCCAGAGTTTCACATCCAGCCAAACTAAGCTGCATAAAAACAAGAGAAATAAAGTCTTTTTCAGGAAAGCAAATTCTAAGAAAATTTGTTGTCACTAGATGAGCCTTATAAGAGGTCTTGGAAGAAGCACTAAATACAGAAATAATAGATAATTATAGATCACTACAAAAACACACTTAACTACACAGACCAGTTATGCTAAAAAGCCATAAAGCAAACCAGTCTACATAATAACCAAGTAACAAAACGATGACAGCAGCAAATCCACACATATCAGTACTAATGTTGAATGTAAACAGGCTAAATGCCCAATTAAAAGGCACAGAGTGGCAAGCCAGATAAAGAAGAAAGACTCATTGGTATGTTGTCTTCAACAGACCAATATCACATGCAATGACACTCATAGGCTCAAAATTTCAAAATGGGAGAAAAAACTCCCAAGCAAATGGAAACCAGAAAATAAGCAGATGTTGCAATTTGAATTTTTTATTATACTTTAAGTTCTGAGATACACATACAGAAGGTCAACGTTTGTTACATAAGTATACATGAGCCAGGGCAGTTTGCTACACACATCAACCCATCATCTATATTAGATATTTCTCCTAATGCTATTCCTTCCCTAGCTCCCCAGCCCCCAATAGGCCCTGGTGGGTGATGTTCCCCCACTTCCCATGTAAATGTGTTCTCATTGCTCAACTTCCACTTATAGTGACAACATGTGATGTTTCCTTACCTGTCCTTGTGTTAGTTTGCTGAGAATGATGGCTTCCAGCTTCATCCATGTCCATGTGAAGGACATGAACTCATTTTTTGTGGATGCATAATATTCAATGGTGCATATGTGCCACATTTTCTTTATTCAGTCTATCATTGATGGACATTTGGGTTGGTTACAAGTCTTTGTTATTGTGAACACCGCTGCAATAAACATATGTGTGCATGTGTCTTTATAGTGAATGGTTAATAATCCTTTGGGTATATACCCAGTAGTGGGATTGCTGTGTCAAATTGTATTGTGGTTCTAGATCCTTGAGGAATCCACACACTGACTTTCACAATGGATGAACTAAATTACACTCTCACCAGCTATTTATAACCGTTCATATTTCTCGACATCCTCTCCATCCTCTGTTGTTTTCTGACATTTTAATGATCGCCATCCCAAATGGCATGAGCTGATATCTCGTTGTGGATTTGATTTGCATTTCTCTAATAACCACGTGATGATGAGCTTTTTTTCAAATGTCTGCTGTCCACATAAATATCTTCTTTTGAGACATGTCTGTTCATATCATTCACCGAATTGCGATGAGTTGTTTGTTTTTTTATGTAAATATTTAAACTTCTTTTTTTTTCCTTTATTTTACTATAGGTGCATACCATATCTCCAATTTCTCCCCATGTTATCCCTCCCCACCCTCCCCTCCCTCCCCACCCCGCAGTGTCTCTCCCCTACCCCCCACAATTGTCTCCTATATGTGATGCTCCTCTCCCTGAGTCCACGTGTCCTCATTGTTCAACACCCACCTATGAGTGAGAAAGAACATACGGTGCTTGGCTTCCTGTTCTTGGGTCAGTTTGCTGAGAATGATGGTTTCCAGATTCATCCAAGTCCCTACAAAGGACACGAGCTCATCGTTTTTTATGGCTGCATAGTATTCCATGGTGTATATGTACCACATTTTCTTTGTCCAGTCTACCATTGATGGGCATTTGGGTTGGTTCCAGGTCTTTGCTATTGTACACAGGACTGCAATGAACATACGTGTGCATGTGTCTTTATAGTAGAACAATTTATAGTTCTTTGGGTATATACCCAATAGTGGGACTGCTGGGTCAAATGGAATTTCTATTTCTAGATCCTTGAGAAATCTCCACACTGTCTTCCACAATGGTTGAACTAATTTACACTCCCACCAACTGTGTAAGAGTGTTCCTATTTCTCCACATCCTCTCCAGCATCTGTCTGGAGACAGATGTCTCCCGATATTTTAATGATCACCATTCTAACTGGCGTGAGATGATATCTCAGTGTGGTTTTGATTTGCATTTTTCTAATGACCAGTGATGATGAGCATTTTTTCATGTTTGTTGGCCTCATATATGTCCTCTTTTGAAAAGTATCTGTTGATATCCTTCACCCACTTTTGAATGGGCTTGTTTCTTTTTTTCTTATATATGTGTTTTAGTTCTTTGTAGATTCTGGATATTATCCCTTTGTCAGATGGGTAGATTGCAAAAATTTTCCCCATTCTGTTGGTTGCCAATTCACTCCAATGATGGTTTCTTTTACTGTACAGAAGCTCTGGAGTTTAATTAGATCCCATTTGTCTATTCTGGCTTTTATTGCCATTGCTTTTGGTGTTTTAGTCAGGAAGTCCTTGCCTATGCCTATGTTCTGGATGGTTTTGCCTACGTTTTCTTGAAGTGTTTTAATGGTGTTAGGTTTTATATTTAAATCTTTGATCCATCTGGAGTTAATTTTAGTGTAAGGTGACAGGTAGGGGTCCAGTTTCTGCTTTCTGCACATTGCTAGCCAGTTTTCAAAACACCATTTATTAAACATGAAGTCCTTTCCCCATTGCTTGTTTTTGCTGGGTTTGTCAAAGATCAGATGGTTGTAGATGTGTGTTATTTCTTCTGGAGTCTCTGTTCTGTTCCATTGGTTTGTGTCTCTGTTTTGGTAACAGTACCATGCTGTTCTGATTACTGTAGCCTTGTAGTATAGTTTGAAGTCTGGCAGTGTGATTCTTCTGGCTTTGTTCTTTTTGCTTAGGACTGTCTGGGCTGTGTGGGGTCCTTGTGATTCCACATGAACTTTAAAGTGGTTTTTTCAAGTTCTGTGAAGAAGGTCATTGGTAGCTTGATGGGGATAGCATCGAATCAATAGATCACTTTGGGCATTATGGCCATTTTTACAATATTGATTCTTCCTAACCATGAGCATAGAAAGTTTCTCCATCTGTTTGTGTCCTCTCTTATTTCATTGAGCAGTGGTTTGTAGTTCTCCTTGAAGAAGTCCTTTACATCCTTTGTTAGTTGTATTCTTAGGTATTCTATTCTCTTTGTAGAAATTGTGAATGGGTGTTCACTCTTGATTTTCCTCTCTGTTTCTCTGTTATTGGTATATAGGAATGTTTGTGATTTTTGCACATTGATTTTGTATCCTGAGACTTTACTGAAGTTGCTTATCAGTTTGAGAAGCTTTTGGGCTGAGATGATGGGGTTTTCTAGATATACAATCATGTCATCTGCAAATAGAGAAAGTTTGACTTTCTCCTTTCCTAATTGAGTACCTTTATTTCTTTTTCTTGCCTGATTGTTCTGTCTAGAACTTCCAAAACTATGTTGAATAGGAGTGGTGAGAGAAGGCATCCTTGTCTAGTGCCTGATTTCAAAGAGAAATCTTCATTATTTTGCCCATTAGTATGATATTGTCTGTAGATTTGTCTTATATAGCTTTTATCATTTTATGATACATTCCATAAATACGTAGTTTATTGAGAGTTTTTAGCATGAAGCGCTGTTCAATTTTGTCGAAGGCCTTCTCTGCATTTATTGAGATAATCATGTGGTTTTTGTCTTTGGTTCCGTTTATGTGATGGATTACATTTATGAATTTGCATATGTTGAACCACTCTTGCATCCCTGGGATGAAGCCTATTTGGTCATGATGGATAAGCTTCTTGATGTGCTGTTGCAATCTGTTTGGCAGTATTTTATTGAAGATTTTTGCTTCGATGTTCAACACGGATATTGGCCTGAAGTTTTCTTTTTGAGTTGAGTCCCTGCCTGGTTTTGGTATCAGGATGATGTTGGTCTCATAAAATGAGTTAGGGAGGATTCCCTCCTTATGTATTGTTTGATACAGTTTCAGAAGAAATGGAACCAGCTCCTCTTTGTACGTCTGGGAGAATTCGGCTGTGAACTCGTCTGGACGTGGACTACTTTTGGTTGGTAGGCTATTGATTGCTGCCTCTACTTCAGTTCTTGTTGTTGGTCTATTCAGGGTTTCAGCTTCCTCCTGGTTTAGTTTTGGTAGAGTACAAGTATCTAGGAATTTGTCCATTTCTTCCTCATTTACTGGTTTAGGTGAGCAGAGCTGTTTGCAGTAATCTCTGATGGTAGTTTGTATTTCTGTGGGATCAGTGGTGATATCCTCTTTATCATTTTTTATTGCATCTATTTGATTCTTCTCCCTTTTCTTCTTTATTAATCTGGCTAATGGTCTATTTTGTTGGTCTTTTCAAAATACCAACTCCTGAATTTATTGATTTTTTTCTAGGGTTTTTTGTGTCTCTATCTCCTTCAGTTCTGCTCTGATCTTAGTTATCTCTTGTCTTCTGATAGCTTTTGAGTTTTTTTGATCTAGCTCTTCTAGTTCTTTGAATTTTGATGATAGAGTGTCGATTTTAGATCTTTTCTCTCTTCTCTGGTGGGCATTTATTGCTATAAATTTCCCTCTCGATACTGCTTTAAAGGTGTCCCAGAGACTCTGGTATGTTGTCTCTTCATTCTGATTGGTTTCAAAGAACATCTTTATTTCTGCCTTCATTTCATTGTTTATCCAGTCGACATTCAGAAGCAAGTTGTACAGTTTCCAAGTGGTTGTGTGGGTTTGAGTGTATTTCTTGATCCTGAGTTCTAGTCTGATTGTGCTGTGGTCTGATAGACTCTTTATTATGATTTCCGTTCTTTTGCATTTGCTGAGAAGTGATTTGCTTCCAATGATGTGGTCAATTTTAGAGTAAGTGCAATGTGGTGCTGAGAAAAATGTATATTCTGTGGATTTGGGGTGGAGTGTTCTGTATATGTCTATTAGATCCACTTGGTGCAGCTCTGCATTCAAATATCCTTGTTAATGTTCTGTCTCATTGATCTGTTTAATATTGACAGTGGAGTATTGAAGTCTCCCACCATGATTGTAAGGGAGTTTAAATCTTGTTTCAGGTCGTTAAGAACTTAATTTATGTATCTGGGTGCTCCTGTGTTGGGAGCATATATATTTAGGATAGTTAGCTCTTCCTGTTGGATTTATCCTTTTACCATTAAGTAATGTCCTTCTTTGTCTCTTTTGATCTTTGTTGGTTTAAAGTTCATTTTATCAGAGAGTAGGATTGCAAGCCCTGCTTTTTTTGTTGTTCTTCATTTGCTTAGTAAATCTTCTGCCATCCCTTTATTTTCAGTCTATGTGTGTCTTTTTATGTGAGTTGGGTTTCCTGAATAAAGCACACCGATAAATTCTGATATTTTATCCAGTTTACCAGTCTGTGTCTTTTGATTGTGGAGTTTAGGCCATTTATATTCAATGTTAATACTGTTATGTGTGAATTTGATCCTGCCATTTTGTGACTGGCTGGTTTTCTTTCTCATTAGTTGACTCATTTTCTTCATTGCATTTTTAGTCTTTGCCAACTGGTTTGCTTTTGCAGTGACTGGTACTTGTTCCTTTCCATGCTTAGCGTTTCTTTCAGGAGCTCTGGTAGGGCAGGTCTGGTGGTGACAAAATCTCTCAATAAGTGCTTGTCTGCAAAGGATTTTATTTCTCCTTCACTTCTGAAGCTTAGTTTTGCTGGATATGAGATTCTGGGTTGAAAGTTCTTTTCTTTAAGGATGTTAAATATTGGCCCCCACTCTCTTCTGGCTTGTAGAGTTTCTGCCAAGAGATCTGCTGTGGGTCTGATTGGCTTCCCTCTGTGGGTGACCTGACCTTTCTCTCTGGCTGCCCTTAGCATTTTTTCCTTCATTTCATCCTTGTGAATCTGACGATTATGTGCCTTGTGGTTGCTCTTCTTGAGGAATATCGTTGTGGAGTTCTCTGTATTTCTTGAATATGAAATTTGGACTGCCTTGCTAGGCTTGGGAAGTTCTCCTGGATAATATACTGGAGTGTGTTTTCCAGAATTCACTCTCCCCGTCATATTCAGGTGCACTGATCAAGTGTAGATTAGGTTTTTTCACATAATCCCATATTTCTTGAAGGCTTTGTTCATTTCTTTTCACAGTTTTTTCTCTCTTGTATTGTCTTCTCTTTTTATTTCATTGAGTTGATCTTCAATCTCTGATATCCTTTCTTCTACTTGATCAATTCGGCTATTAAAACTGTGTTTGCTTCACGTAGTTCTCATGCTGTGTTCTTCAACTCCATCAAGTTATGTTCTTCTCTAAGCTAGTTATTCTAGTTAGCATTTAGTCTAATCTGTTTTCAAGGTTTTTTGTTTCTTTGCATTGAGTTAGAACGTGTTCCTTTAGCTCTGAAAAGTTTTTCATTATCTACCTTCTGAATCTTGTTTCCATTAGTTCTTCACACTACTTCTTGGTCAAGTTGTGATTCTGTGTTGTTGAGGAGTTGTGATCCCTTGAAGGAGAAGAGGTGTTCTGGTCTTTGGTGGTTTCACCGTTTTTGCGCTGTTTTTTCCCATCTTTGTGGATTTACCTGGCTGTGGGGTCAGAAAGCTGCTTGATGAGGTCACTTGTCTGCCTGTAAGGGTGCTACTGGATTTCTAAGGACTCCTTCAGGTTACTAGGGAAGCTTCCTGTGTCTTTTTTTGTTTAGCCTGGGAGATTAGGCCCGCCTCTTCTGCTGATCTGTAGGCACTGCTTGGTTGTCAAGAACACCGTCCCGTTGCTATGTAGGCTTCCTGTGTTGATGAACCTGGAAACCATCATTCTCAGCAAACTGACACAAAAACAGAAAATCAAACGCCACATATTCTCACTCATAGGCGGGTGTTGAACAATGAAAACACATGGACACAGGGAGGGGATCATCACACACTGGGGTCTGTCAGTGGGAAAAAGGGGAGGGACAGCAGGGGGTGGGGAGTTGGGGAGAGATAGCATGGGGAGAAATGCCAGCTTTAGGTGATGGGGAGGAAGGCAGCAAATCACACTGCCATGTGTGTACTTATGCAACAATCTTGCATGTTCTTCACATATACCCCAAAACCTAAAATGCAATAAAAAATATATATATATTAAAAAAAAAAAACATGTAGCCCAGTCCTACCCCTCTAACGGTCGGTTGTGCCCTTCCTCCACTGGGCTGAATCATTGAGGGTTCATCTCAGACTGTGGCACTGTCTATGCAACCCACTAGAGTCAGAGTTTCAGCCCTCTGGGGTTTGTGGGGGAGGTTAGGGACCCACCCAGCCACACCCGGCAGTCTCCCCCTTTCAGCTTTATCTCTCTCCAGTCATGAGGTAGGGGCCGCCCAGCTGCTCCAGCTTACATCTCCCTCTCTCCAGGCGTGAGGAGGGGGCGATAGCTCAGTCTGCAGACTCTTATTCAACTCTACACTTGTAATTTCCGGCGATTGACTGGCAAAGATTCCCTGTTCCGTGTATTGCTGAGGCTTTGGGGGAAGCGCTGTATCTGGACCACAGCGCCAGAGGTGGAGCCTCCGACTCGCTGCTCAGATGCACTTTCTGGGTGAAGCAGCACCCATCCCCGCCTTGGTCTGCCCTGAGTGGGCTTTGCTGACCCTTGGACCAGCCCCTTTGAAATGCACCTGATACCTCAGTTGGAGTTAGGAGACCTCTGGGTTTCTGCGTCTCTTTTGCTGGGTGTTGTGCGCTGGAGTTGTGTCTAATCTGCCGTCTTGTATCCTCCTTATTTTAAGTTATTTATAGATTCTGCACATTAGCCTTTTGTTAGATGGACAGATTGCGAAAACTTTCTCCCATTCAGTAGCTTGCCTTTACACTCTGATGATAGTTTTTTTTGTTTGTTTGTTTTGTTTTGTTTTGTTTTGTTTTGTTTTGTTTTGTTTTGTTTTGATGCACAGAAGCTCCTTATATTAATTAGATTCCATTTGTCAATTTTGGCTTTTGTTGCCATTGCTTTTTGTGTTTTAGTCATAAAGTTTTTGCCCATGCCTATGTCCTAAATGATATTACCTAGGTTTTTTTTCCAGGGATTTTATGTTCTTAGGTCTTATCTTTAAATACTTAATCCATCCTGAGTTAATTTTTTTGTAAGATATAAGGAAAAGGTCCAGTTTCAGTTTTCTGCATATGTCTAGCCAGTTTTCTCAACACCGTTTATTAAATAAGGAATCTTATCCCCATTGCTTGATTTTCTCAGATTCCTCAAAAATCATATGGTTACAGATGTGAGACATTCTTTCTGAGACCTCTATTCTGTTCCATTGGTGTATATCTCTGTTTTGGTACCAGTACCATGCCGTTTTGATTACTGTAGCCTTGTAGTATAGTTTGAAGACAGGTAGTGTGATGCCTGTAGCTTTGTTCTTTTTGCTTAGAACTGACTTGACTACATGAGCCCTTTTCGTTCCATATGAAGATTAAGGTGTTTTTTTCAGTTCTGTGAAGAAAGTCATTGGTAGCTTGATGGGGATAGTGTTGAATCTGTAAATTACCCTGGGCAGTATGGCCATTTTCACGATATTGATTGTTCCTAACTATGAGAATGAAACGCTTCTCCATCTGTTTGTATCCTTTCTTATTTCATTGAACAGTGGTTTGTAGTTTTCCTTGAAGAGATCCTTTACATTATTTATTAATTGTATTCCCAGGTATTTTATTCTCCTTGTAGCAATTGTGAATGGTAGCTCGTTCTTGATTTGGCTGTCTTTAAGTCTGTTATTGGTATATAGGAATGCCTGTGATTTTTGCACATTGATTTTGTATCCTGAGACTTTGCTGAAGTTGCTTATCAGTTTCAGGAGATTTTGGGCTGAGAAGATGGGGTCTTCTAAATATACAGTCACGTTGTCTGCAAATAGAGACAATTTGACTTCCTCCTTTCCTATTTGAATACCCTTTATTTCTTTTTCTTACCTGATTGCTCTGGCTTGAACTTCCAATATTATATTGAATAGGAGTGGTTAGAGAGGGCATCTTTCTCTAGTCCCAGTTTTCAAAGGGAATGCTTCCAGTTTTTGCCCATTCATTATGATGTTCGCTGTGGGTTTGTAATAAATAGCTTTTATTATTTTGAGACACATTCCTTCAATACCTAGTTTATTCTGAGTTTTTAGCATAAAGGCCTGTTGAATTTTGTCAAAGGCCTTCTCTGCATCATTTAAGATAACCATGTGGTTTTTGTCTTTGGTTCTCTTTCTGTGGTGAATTACCTTCATAGACTTGCATATGTTGGACCAGCCTTGCATCCCTGGGATGAAGCCTACTTGATCGTGATGGATAAGCTTTTTGACCTGCTGTTGCAATCGGTTTGCCAGTATTTTACTGAAGATTTTTGCATCTATGTTCATCATGAATATTGGCCTGAAGTTTTATTTTCTTGCTGAGTCTCTGCTGGGTTTTCGTATCAGGATGGGTTGGTCTCATAAAATGATTTGGAAGGATTCCCTTTTTTTGGATTGTTTGGAATAGTTTCAGAAGGAACGGTACCAGCTCCTCTTTGTACGTCTGGTAGAATTCGGTTGAACCCATCTGGACCTGAGCTTTTTTTGGTGGGTAGGATATTAATTGTTGCCTCAACTTCAGACCTTGTTATTGGTCTATTCAGGGTTTCGACTTCTTCCTGGTTTAGGCTTGGGAGGGTGTAAGTGTACAGGAATTTATCCATTTCTTCCAGGTTTCCAAGTTTATGTGCATAGAGTTGTTTGTAGCAATCTTTGATGGTGGTTTTTATTTCGGTGGAATCTGTGGTGATAGCTCCTTTATCGTGTTTTATTGTATCTATTTGATTATTCTATCTTTGCCTTTTTATTAATCTGGCAAGTGTTCTGTCTATTATGTTGATCTTTTAAAAAAAAAAACAGGTCCTAGATTTATTGATTTTTTGAAGGGTTCTTTGTGTCTCTATCTCCTTCAGTTCTGCTCTGATCTTAGTTATTTCTTGTCTTCTGCTAGGTTTTAAGTTTTTTTGATCTTGCTACTCTAGCTCTTTCAATTTTGATGACAGGGTGTCGATTTTAGATCTTTCCTTGCTTCTCATGTGGGCATTTATTGCTATATATTTTCCTCTAGACATTGCTTTAAATGTGTCCCAGAGATTCTGGTATGTTGTGTCTTCATTCTCATTGGTTTCAAAGAACATCTTTCTTTCTGCCTTCATTTCATTGTTTATCCAGTCAACATTCAAGAGCCAGTTGTTCAGTTTCCATGAAGCTGTGCAGTTATGAGTTAGTTTCTTAATCCTGAGTTCTAATTTGATTGCGCTGTGGTCTGAGAGACTGTTTGTTATGATTTCCATTCTTTTGCATTTGCTGAGGAGTTATGTAAATGTCTGTTAGGTTTACTTGATCCAGGTCTGAGTTCAAGCCCTGGATATCCTTTTTAATTTTCTGTCTCATTGATCTGTCTAATATTGAGAGTGGAGTGCTAAAGTCTCCCACTATTACTCTGTGTGAGTCTAAGTCTCCTTGTAAGTCATTAAGAAGTTGCTTTACGTATCTTGGTACTCCTTTATTGGGTGTGTGTACATTTAGGATCATTAACTCTTCTTTATACATTGATCCTTTTACCATTATGTAATGTCCTTCCTTGTCTCTTTTGATTTTTGTTGGTTTAAATTTTTTTTTTATCAGAGACTAGGATTGCAACTCCTGCTTTTTTTTTTCTCTCTCTCTCCATTTGCTTGGTAAATCTTCCTACATCCCTTTATTTTGAGCCTATGTATATCCCTGCATGTGAGATGGGTTTCCTGGATACAGCACACTGATGGGTTTTGGCTTTTTACCCAGTTTGCCAGTCTGTGTCTTTTGACTGGGACATTTAGCCCACTTACATGTAGAGTTAATATTGTTATGTGTGAATTTGATCTTGCCATTTTGATGTTAGCTGGTTGTCTTGCCTGTTAGTTGATGCATTGTGTCGCTGCTCTTTACCCTTTGGTACGTTTTTGGAGGGGCTGGTACTGGTTGTTCCATTCTGTTTAGTGCTTCTTTCAGGAGCTCTTGTAAAGCAGGCCTGGTGGTGACGAAATCTCTGAGTCATTGTTTGTTCATAAAAAATTTTATTTCTCCTTCGCTTATGAATCTTAGTTCGGATTGATATTAAATCCTAGGTTGAAATTTTTTTTCTTTAAGAATGTTGAATATTGGACCCCACTCTCTTCTTACTTGTAGGGTTTCTGCTGAGAGATCCACTGTGAGTCTGATGGGCTTCCCTTTGTAGGTGACCCGACCTTTCTGGCTGCCCTTAGCATTTTTTCCTTCATTTCAACACTGGTGAATCTCAAGATTATGTTCCTTGGGGTTGTTCTTCTTGAGGAATATCTTTGTGGTGTTCTCTGTATTTCCTGGACTTCAGTGTTGGTCTGGCTTGCTAAGTTGGGGAAGTTCCCCTGGGTAATATCCTGAGGAGTATTTCCCAGCTTGGATTCATTCTCTCCATCACATTCAGGTACACCTATCAAACGCAGATTAGGGCTTTTCACATAATCCCATATTTCTTGGAGGCTTTGTTCATTTCTTTTGAGACTTTTTTCCCTAATTTAGCCTTCTCATTTTATTTCATTGAGTTAATCTTCGACCTCTGATATCCTTTCTTCTGCTTGGTCAATTCGGTTATTGAAACTTGTGTATGCTTCATGAAGTTCTCATGTTGTGTTTTTCAGCTACATCAATTCATTTATATTCCTCTCTGAACTGTTTATTCTCATTAGCATTTGGTCAAACCTTTTTTCCAGGTTCTTAGTTTCTTTGCATGGTGTTAGAACATGTTCTTTTAGCTCAGAGAAATTTCTTATTACCACCTTCTGACAGAAGTTTCTGTCAATTCATCAGACTCATTCTCCATCCAGTCTTTTTCCCTTGTTCTTGAGGAATTGTGATCCCATGGAGGAGGAGAGGCACTCTGGTTTGGGGTGTTTTCATCCTTTTTGCAATGTTTCTTCCCATCTTGGTAGACTCATACCTGTGTTCTTTGTAGTTGGTGACTTTCAGGTGGGGTCTCTGAGTGGACGTCCTGTTTGTTGCTGATGATGTTATTTCTTTCTGTATCTTAGTTTTCCTTCTAAGAGTCAGGCCCCTCTGCTGTAGGACTGTTGGAGGTCCATTCCAGATCCTGCTTGCCTGGGGCTCACTTGCAGTGGCTGCAGAACAGTAAGAGTTGCTGCTAGTTTCTTCTTCTGCTATGTTTATCCCAGAAGGATACCTGCCATATGTCAGCCTGGGCTCTCCTTTGTGAGTTGACACTGGATATACAGGGGCCGGGGAGCTGCTTGAGGAGACAGTCTGTCCTTTATAGGAGCTCAAGTGCTGAGCTGTAAACTCTGTTGTTCCATTCAGAGCTGCTGGGCAGGTACGTTTAAGTCTGCTGCAGCAGAACCCATAAAAGCCTTTTATTTCCCAGGTACTCTCGCCCTGGAAGGTGGGGCTTTATTTATAAGTTTCTGTTGTGCTGTTGCCTTTTCTCAGGGATGCCCGGCCAAGTGAGGAGGCAGCCCAGTCACAGTCTACCAGCAGAGATGTTGCTGAGCTGCTGTGGGCTCCACCCAGCTGCTGTGTGAACTTCCCTGCAGTCCTGTTCATAAGGGTCTAGTTAGAACTGCCTCGGCAATGACAGACTACCTCAGTAGTGGTGGACTGCCTCGGTAATGGTGGACACCCTCCCCCACAGAGCTGGACCATCCTAGGTTCAGCTGTGCTTGCTTTGAAACTCTCAATCCAGAGCATTTCAGATTTCTGGTCTTTGTGTTGGTGGGACCGGCCATGCCTGATCATCTGGCTCCTTGCCTCAGACCCCTTTTTTTTTTTTTTTTTTT
>PVKV010018188.1:0-45649 GCA_004027835.1 Alouatta palliata | reverse complement strand
ATTCACACCGTGCCCTAACACTAATTCACACCGTGCCCTAACACTAATTCACACCGTGCTCTAACACTGATATTCACACCATGCCCTAACACTAATTCACACCGTGCCCTAACACTAATTCACACCATGCCCTAACACTAATTCACACCATGCCCTAACACTGGTATCCACACCGTG
The DNA here is from genome assembly GCA_004027835.1 of Alouatta palliata. Taxonomy (NCBI): domain Eukaryota; kingdom Metazoa; phylum Chordata; class Mammalia; order Primates; family Atelidae; genus Alouatta; species Alouatta palliata. Next base: position 45,472 of record PVKV010018188.1, on the reverse strand, counting down.
CCCTGACACTAATTCACACCGTGCCCTAACACTAATAATTCACACCGTGCCCTGACACTGATATTCACACCGTGCCCTGACACTAATTCACACCGTGCCCTAACACTAATAATTCACACCGTGCCCTGACACTGATATCCACACCTTGCCCTGACACCGATGTCCACACCGTGCTCTGACACTGATGTTTCCTCACAGAAGCCTCTACTACTAATAAATATAGTAACATCTACTTAGTGGAGTCTGTTGACGTGGAGGCTTTTATAAGGGTTCATAGCTTTGGATGAAGCGTAGCCTCTATAGTGGATTTTGATGATGTCTCTGCTTTTCTGGCATAGTATTGATACGGTTGTTTTGAAAAGCAATTTACTTTTTAATGATATCATACTTCTAGGAAACTTCCAGTAGCAATACAAAATACAACGTGTTTCTTTTCTTAGAGTCCCCAGCAGTTGTTGCTGTACCACATTTGTGGTGCCCCACAAAATACTCCAGTATGTTTTACCCAAAGCATGGACACTCTCCCAGGTTACCACCACATAACCCTAGATCAGGAAATGAGCGTGGTTCCTACATGATAATTCAGTCCACAAACTCATTTCACTTTTACTTCCTGCCTCACCTGGGAGTATAATGTGCTTTTCATTCTGATCCAGTTTTCCTGGCACTGTTCCCAAGACTTCCTGCATATTTATCATCTTACACATTAAAGAGCATACAAGTCTTTGTCTGAACACCTGTTTTCAGGTGTTTGGGGTGTACACCTAGGAATGGAATCACTGAGTCACACGGTAAATCTGTTTGTAACTGTGTGAAGAAACTCCACGCTGACACACGCGCTACACCATTTCATGTTGTCACAGCAGTGTTTCATAGTCAGGTTTCTGCACGTCTTTGTCAGCACCGGTTGTTTTTTTTAGTGTAACTGTTCTAGAGTGAGTTAAGGGGCATCTCTTTATGGTTTTAATTGTGAGTGATGACATTGAGCATCTTTTCCTGTGCTGCTTGGTGAAGAGTGTGTTGAAGTCCTTGGTTGATTTTTAGGTTGGGTTGTCTTTGTTATAAAAGTTATTTATTATGTTCTGGATAGCAGACACTTATAATGTATCCAATGTGTAGTTTTTTTCTTCCATTTTGTGGATTATTAAAAATAACAGGAGTTAATGTGTAGTCTCTGCCGCGGGGTCCTGAGGCAGAGCTCTCAGCCTTTGGAACGTGTGAAGTGATGTGTCTTTCATGTGCTAATAAGATGACTGATGGCTGGGGGCACCTGGACAGCCTCAGTGGGGCTGGCTGCCAAGGGAACCAACGTTGTCATTAGAGGATTTGAAATTTCATCCCCCTCCCATGTCTGTGAAGGGGAGAGGTGCTGATGGCCGAGTTGATCATCTGTGGCCACTCATGTACCCAATCTGCCTATGCAGTAAAGGACCGGGTTGGGACTGCGAGCGTCTGTGTTGCTGAACATGGGGAGATGCTGGGAGGATCACATCTGGAGACGGCATGGGAGGCCCGCACCCCTTCCACATACTTCACGTTGTGCGTCTCTTTATCCGACTGATCATTTGTAGCCTGTAAAATATCCTTGGCGGTAAGTCAGCAATAGGAAGTGCACCGTTTTCACGGGTTCTGTGATGTGCTTTAGTGAGTTGCTGAACCCTACAAGGGTGTTGTGGGAGCCTCCAGTCTGTAGCCACGTGAGACAGAAGACAACCTGGTAACCTGCTGTTAGTGATTGTCATCTTGTAACTGAATACCCGTATTTTCTTAAAGAAGAAATGAATTACTTTTACTGTGTTTCTTGTCCTGCTCTTCTTAGCTTTTAGGAATGCAGTTATAAGCTTTACTGTCTCTCCACGAGATATTTCCTAAACTGCAAACTTTTCTAACTGTGTGTTTACTTAGAAGTTCCAGAGAACAAACCTTGGAACAAACTAGGCACCTCCGGAACTCTCCCCCACCAGGGGATTGCCAGGAGACAACGGTTTACAACCTAGCTCTGCCCATGATGGTAGTAGCAAGACCACCTAACGGATGAGACATCAGAGCTAGTCTCATTGACCCTGCACCTCCTCACCCCCTCCCCTGCACCTCCTCACCCCCTCCCCTGCACCTCCTCACCCCCTCCCCTGCACCTCCTCACCCCCTCCCCTGCACCTCCTCACCCCGTCCCCTGCACCTCCTCACCCCGTCCCCTGCACCTCCTCACCCCGTCCCCTGCACCTCCTCCCCCCCTCCCCTGCACCTCCTCATCCGGTCCTGCACCTCCTCACCCTGTCCCCTGCATGCCATTTTGCCAAGTCCTCCTTTTAAAGCTCCCACTTTCTGCCCCGAAAGTGGAAGCGGTTTCCTTAAGGCAAAGAGGCTGTACGTTCCCTTCAGCTGAGCGTTGGCGAAAGTCACTTTGTTTTTACCATCCTGTGTTTGTCGCTGCATTTCACAGCAGCCAGCAGCGTGACTTGCCTTCCGAGGACTCAGCCTGAGTCTGCGGGGTCTCGTGCTTTCTCCAGTGAGTGTCAGACTTGGATTGCACTGTACAGCTGGCTGGTACCCAAGATCTGGTCTGTCTGGGAAAAACCCACGCGTCTGTTAATAGAAGTGTCCGTGTGGAGTGTTGAGAGAAGACAGTTGTTTTTCCTTTTATAACAGTTCTGTCTTAAAACTTTTTTCTTCATGTCTTCTGAGGCATAAAGTTTTGAATTTTGAGGAAATCAATCAATTTACTTTTATGGTTTGTGGTTTTCGTGTCAGATCTAAGAAACTGTTGCTACATCCAAGGTCATGAAGGTTTAACTGTGCTTTCTCTGGAGATTTTAGTTTTGCCGTATTTAGATCTTTGATCCATTTTAAGTTAAATTTTTTATGTGATATGAGGTGAAGATACAATTTCATGTCCCTTTATGTGGATCGCAAGTTGCCTTACGTCACTTGTTGAGGACAGCATTTTTTCCCCAATTTAATGGTTATGGACCTTGTCTCACATCAGCTGAGCACAGAGGTACTGTTTTCTGTGTGGACTCCCAGTTCAATTCAGTTGATCTTTCTGTTTATTCTTGTGCCAGTAGCACACTGTTTTGATTACCATTGCTTTGTAATAAGATTTGAAACTGGGATGTGTGAACTTCCAGATTTGGAGTTATTTTTCAGGATGGGTTTGGCTTTTCAGGGTTCCTTGAAATTCCATATGAGCATTAGGATCAGCTTTCCCACTTCTGTCCCAAGGCATTTGGTATTTTCATAGGAATAATGTTGAATCTGTAGATTGCTTTGTGTAGTTTGGCAAACTTAACAAATATGGTCTTTAAATCCATGAACATGACATGTTTTTACATTTATTTGGGCTTTGTTTAATTTCCTTGATGAATGTCTTACACTTTGCCCCATCTAAGTCTTGCCCTTTGATTATGTTTATTCCTAAATGTATTATTGCTATTGGTATTCTTTAAAGTGGAATTTTTATAATTTTGATTTCAGATTATTCATTGCTAGTGTATACATATAAAACGGATTCTTTAGCAGGGCACGGTGGCTCACGCCTGTAATTCCAGCACTTTGGGAGGCCGAAGCAGGCAGATTACCTGAGGTCAGGAGCTCAAGACCAGTCTGGCCAACGTGGCAGAAACCTATCTCTACTGAAAATACAAAATGGGGCAGGCCACCGTTGATTTACTGGGATAAAAAATCACGTTCATGGTGTTTGATGCTTTCAAAATGCTGTGGGTTTAAATTTGTTCTTACTCTGTTGAAGATTCCTGAGTCTACATTTCTGAGGTTATAGCTCAGTCCTTGATGTGGCGTGGCGCTGAGTAGGATAGAGAAGGATGGGACTGTGAGTAGACTGTGGTTAGTGTTTACAGACTTAGCGTGTCAGGGCATTACAGAATTAGGAGATAGGGGTTTAAGGGTAAGAGTTTCCCAGTTGAAGGTGACAGTGTAAGGGCTGCAAGTCGGAGGTTCCGGTTGGTGGGTGGAGCTGCTAGTAGAGATGAGTGGGAGAGGTCAGGTGAGCGACAGGGTTAGGTTGAGAGGTCAGGATTACGGTGAAGGGTTAGGGTGAAAGGGTCTGTGAGGTTTAGGATTACGGTTACAGTAAGGGTTAGAGTAAGTGTAAAGTTAAGTCTGAAGACTACGTCAAGTGAATTTTTGCGTAAGTCGTAAAATATGCGTCCATGTTCCTTTTATTTCCTATGGTTTCCAATGAATTGTCCCTTCTTCATTTTTAGGAACACATGGGCTAGTGGGCTGCATGTCAGTTTGCATTTCCAGAACGATGGCCCTGAACACTTCTCCCTCCGACTTTAAGGGCACGTGCCCACCGCCAGTGCCGTCACGAGGGCCATGCAGTGCCCCCAGCTGCCAGCAGAGGGCGCGCGAGCCCGGCTTTTCTAATCGTGGAGGCCACAGCGTCCTGCCCGTTTCCTCCGCACAGGCCCCTGCGAGGGCAGGAACTGGGTTCTCCTCAGCACAGACCAGGGGACGCCCCTCACTTTGGGACACCTCGAACCCGCGTCCACGGTGAGTAAAATCTTTCCTGTTTGCCACCCTGACTGCTGAGGGGCAGAGACCCTTCGTGTGGAAAATTAGAAACCCAAAACCACGGTGAATCCAGCACAGCCAAGGTTGTTTCTCTGCACCCAAGGCGAGGCAGCCACGGGGCCATGCCGCAGGCTTGGAACAGAAATGCAGCATCAGGAGAGCAAACAGAACACCTGCCACACTGATAATAGCCCGTTATAATACCAGTAATCTCCTGCTGTGGTGGCCGTGTAGCACCCGTTATACAGACGTCACACCCGTTAGGGGAACGCGGCAGTCGCTGCGCAGGTCCCATCCCGGGAACGCAGATGTGTCTCTCAGAGTGCAGAGTGCCCAGAACGCCTGTGAGTGCACACACATCACCCAGAACACCCGTCACACAGTCAGACTAACGCAGCACCCGTCACACTCATATAACCCCCAGAACATGCCTGTGTCCCTCAGGGCGCACACAGATTACCCAGAAAGCCCGTGACATCAGACTCAGAGTGCACACATATCGCCTGGAACGCAGAAGTGACACCGACTATCCCAACACCCGTCACACTCATATAACCCCCGGAACACGTATGTGTCCCTCAGAGCACACATGTATGCCCAGAATGCTGTTGACCCTGTCAGAGTGCACACATCACTCGGAATGAACAAGTGATACTGTCAGATTAACCCAGTACCCACGGGGTGCACATATCACCCAGACGCCCGTGACACCTTAAGACTAACACAACACCCATCACACACATATAACCCTGGGAACACACATGCATCCCTTAGAACACACGTCTCACTCGGGACGCGAACATGGTCTTTGGAGCGTCTGCAGCACTGAGTGTGGGACCCTCCGGCTCTCGCCGGGGCACTGGGCTCACAGCCTGTGCCGGGCTGGGTTCGGGCCGGATTTGGCCTCTGTGATGAAGTGTGATGTTGTTTCTGCCTTTCTGACATGGTATTGACAGGGTCGTTTTAAAAAGTCGTTGACTTCCCAGTAACCTCATACATCTGGGAAACGTGCAGCTGTAGTTAGCATGCCTTCTCCTTTCTCTCCGATTCCCCAGCAGTTACTGCTCTGCCAGATTTGCAGCTTCACACAACACACTCCCGTGTGTTTCACCAAAAGCAGAAACACTCCTCCAGATGACCCCCACAGAACCCCCAAATGGGGAAATACACGGTTCCTTTTTCTTTCTTTCTTTTTTTTTTTTTTTAGTGTTTGGAGACGGAGTGTTGCTCTGTTGCCAGGCTGGAGTGCAGTGGTGCAATCTCAGCTCACTGCAACCGCCACCTCCTGGGTTCGAGGGATTCTCCCACCTCAGCCTCCCCAGTAGCTGGGATTACAGGCATGCGCCACCATGCCTGGCTAATTTTTTGTCTTTTTGGTAGAGATGGGGTTTTACCATGTTGGCCAGGATGGTCTTGATCTCTTGACCTCGTGATCTTCCCACCTCAGCCTCCCAGAGTGCTGGGATTACACATGTGAGCCACCGCACCCAGCCAAAAATACGTGATTTCTATGTGAAAGTCCAGTCTACAGACCTGCTTCACTTCACTGCCTGCCCCAGTTGGCAGAAAAAAAGTCTCTTTCCATGTTGGCCCAATCTGGAAATTGTTCCTGACACTCTAAATTTTCTCTTTTTTTTTTTTTTTTTTTTTTGAGATGGAGTTTTGCTCTTCTTGTGCAGGCTGGAGTGCAATGGCGTGATGCCTGCTCACTGCAGCCTCCGCCTTCCCAGGTTCAAGAGAGTCTCCTGCTTCAGCCTCCCAAGTAGCTGGAATTACAGGCATCTACCACCATGCCTGGCTAATGTTTTTGTATTTTTAGTAGAGATGGGATTTCACCATGTTGGCCAGGCTGGTCTCAAACTCCTGACCTCGGGTGATCTGCCTGCCTTGGCCTCCCAGAGTGCCGGGATTACAGGCATGAGCCACCATGCCCAGCTGACTCAGTTTTCACAGCCTTGACAGATGTAAAGAGCGGAGATGATTCCATGCTGGGTCTGCTCAGCCTTTCCTTCTGAACAGGTGCAGACCCCGCATTCCCGGTAGGAACACCCTGGCCTGGTGCCGTGCTCTCCTCAGTGCAGCCCACCTGGAGGATGTTTTATCCATCCCACCACCACTGGCGACCTCACTTGGTAACGTCAAAATATTTATTTACAGTCACAGATTTCATCCTGTCAAGCTCCGGATTTAACTTTGCCAGTGGTTTCCCAAAGGCCTTAGAACCATGACCTCGACCCTGAGTGCTCCTGCCTGCTCCCCTCTCCCATCCAGTCTGCTACAGCTGCCTGCAGTCCCACTTGTGGGGACACGGGCTCCCGGGTGTCTCGGCGGGGATTTTGTGTGTGTTCTCCCAGCCCATTCACCCAGGGATCACCTTAGGTTTTTACGGCTTTGTCAAGATAAGTTCTTAAAGTCATAGCAGTTGTGTTACCTAAAAGTACAGCAGTTAATAATATGATTTTCCTAAAGACAAGAAAATAATCCATTATTTATTAGATCATCTGGGAGACGACCCTCGATTTTGTTCTGTTCTGTTCTGTTTTTTGGATATGGAGTCTCCCTGTGTTGCTGAGGCTGGAGTGCAGCAGCACAGTCTCTGTTCACCGTAGCCTCTACCTCCTGGGTTCAAGCGATTTTCATGCCTCGGTCTCTTGAGTAGCTGGGACTGCAGGCGCCCACTGTCACACCCAGCTAATTTTTGCATTTTTAGTACAGATGGGGTTTCAGTATGTTGGCCAGGCTGGTCTCAAACTCCTGACCTCGTGATCCACCTGTCTCAGCCTCTGAATGTGCTAGGATTACAGGCGTTAGCTAGCATGTCCAGCCTGTTTTTAACTTTTTAGGGGAATACCAAACTGTTAAAAGTAGGTTGAACCATTTTATGTTCCACTTACAGTATTTAAGGGTTGTGATTTCTCTCCGACCTTGCCAACACTTGTGATTTTCCATTTCTTGGATCATAGCCTTTCTAGTGTGTGTGAGAAGTATGTCACTGTGGTTTCAGCTTAGATGGCCATAATGACAATGATACTGATCTTTTCATGTGCTTGTTTTCTATTTGCATGTCTTATTGGCAAAGTGTGTGTCCGTCTCTCCATTTTGTAATTTGGTGGTTTTTGTTGTTGAGTTACACAAATTATACATTGTGGTTAACAGACGGTTGTGAGATATGTAATTCACAAATATTTTCCGTTCTGTGGGGTGTCTTTTCACTTTTTTTTTTTTTTTTTTTTTTTTTTTGAGAAGGAGCCTTGTTCTGTCGCCCAGGCTTGAGTGCAGTGCGTGATCTCGGCTCAGTGCAACCTCCACCTCCTGGGTTCAAATGACTCTCCTGCCTGAACCTCCCAAGCAGCTGAGATTAGAAGGTCCTGCTACCATGCCCAGCTAATTTTTTTTTTTTTTTTTTGAGATGGAGTCTTGCTCTGTTGCCCAGTGCTATAGAGCAACCTTGGCTCACTGCAACCTCCACCTCTGGGGTTAAGGGATTTTCCTGCCTTGGCCTCCAGCTGGGATTACAGGTGCGCCCCAGGATGCCTGGCTAATTTTTGTGTTTTTAGTAGAGACAGGGTTTCTCCATGTTGGTCAGGCTGGTCTCGAACTCCTGACCTTAGGTGATTCACCCGCCTCAGCCTCCCAAAGTGCTGGGATTATAGGTGTGAGCCACTGCACCCTGTCACTCCCAGGCATTTTGTATTTCTTTCGTTTTTGAGATGGGATCTTGCTCTGTTGGCCAGAACGGAGTGCAGTGGCCTGATACCGGCTCACTGCAACCTCTGCCTCCTGGGTTCAAGCAATTCTCCTGCATCAGCCTCCCAGCAGAGATGGGGTTTTGTCATGTTGGCCAAGCTGGTCTTGAACTCCTGACTTCAAGTGATCCTTCTGCCTCGGCCTCCCAGAGTGCTGGGATGAAAGGCATTAGCCACCATGCCCGACCTTTCTTTTTTGAGACGGGGGTTGTGCTGTTGCCCAGGCTGGAGTGCAGTGATACAATCTCAGCTTACTGCAACCTCCACATCCTGGGCGGAAGCAATCCTCCCGCCTCAGCCTCCCAAGTAGCTGGGACTACAGCTGTGTGCCACCATGCCTGGCCAATTTTTGTATTTCTAGTAGAGACAGGGTTTTGCTATGTTGTTCTGGCTGGTATTGAACTCCTGGACTCAAGTGATCCTCCTGTCTTGGCCTCCCAAAGTGCTATGATTACAGGCATTAGCTACTGTGCCTGGCCTATTTTTAATTTTTGAGGAGATACCAAAGTATGTTAAAAACAGGCTGTACCATCTTATATTCCACATAAAGTATTTAAGGGTTATAATTTCTCTCTGACCTTGCCAACACTAGTTATTTTACATTTCTTGGATCATAGCCTTTCTAGTGTGTGAAGGAGTATGTCACTGTGGTTTCGGGTTAGATGGCCACAGTGACAGTGACACTGATCATCTTTTTATGTGCTTGCTTTCCACTTGCCTGTCTTATTGAAGGAGTGTGTGTTCAACTGTTTCTCCATTTTGTAAGTTTGTTGATTTTGTTGATGAGTTATTCAAATTATACATTGTGGTTAACAGACTGTTGTGAGATACGTGATGCACAAATATTTTCTTTCTTTGTGTCTTTTCACTTTTTTTTTTTTTTTTAAGATGGAGTCTTGCTCTGTTTAACCAGGCTGGACTGCAGTAGCACAATCTTGGCTCACTGCAACCTCTACCTCCCAGGTTCAAGTGATTCTCCTGCCTCGGCCTCCTGAGTAACTGGGATTACAAGTGTGCATCACCATGCCCTGCTGATTTTTTTATTTTTAGTAGAGATGGGGTTTCTCAGTGTTGGTCAGACTGGTCTCGAACTCCTGACCTCAGGTGATCCACCCGCCTCAGCCTCCCAAAGTGCTGGGATTACAGGTGTGAACCACTGCATCCTGCCACTCCCAGGCATTTTTTCTTTCCACTTTTTGTTTTTTTCAGATGGAATCTTGCTCTCTTGGCCAGGCTGGAGTGCCGTGGCCATATATAGGCTCATGGCAATCTCTGCCTTCTGGGTTCAAACCATTATTCTACCTCAGCCTCCCAATTAGCTGGGAATACAGGTGTGTGCCACCATGCCCAGGTAGTGTTTGTATTTTTAGTAGAGATGGGATTTCACCATCTTGGCCAAGCTGGTCTCAAACTCCTGACCTCAAGTGATTCTTCTGCCTCCACGTCCCAGAGTGTTGGGATGACAGGCGTTAGCCACCATGCCCAGCCTTTGTTTTTTGAGACAGGGTGTTGTGCTCTCGCCCAGGCTGGAGTGCAGTGGTGCGATCTTGGCTTACTGCAACCTCCACATTCTGGGCAGAAGCAGTCCTCCTGCCTAGCCTCCCCAGTAGCTGGGACTATAGGTGTGTGCCACCATGCCCGGCTAAATCTTGTATTTTTAGTAGAGACGGCGTTTTGCTATGTCGTCCTGGCTGATCTTGAACTCTTGGACTGAAGTGATCCACTTGTCTTGGCCTCCCAATGTGCTGGGATTACAAGGCATTAGCTACCATGCCTGGCCCATTTGTAACTTTTTGAGGAAATACCAAACTATGTTAAAAGTAGACTGCACCAGCTTATATTCCACATACGGTAGTTAAGGGTTGTGATTTCTCTCTGACCTTGCCAACACTTGTCATTTTACACTTCTTGGATCATAGCCTTTCTAGTGTGTGTGAAGGAGTATGTCACTGTGGTTTCAGGTTCGATGGCCATAATGATAATGGTATTGATCATCTTGTTATGTGCTTTCCATTTGCATGTGTTATTGGCGAAGTGTGTGTTCAACTGTTTGTCCACTTTGTAATTTGGTTGTTTTTGTTGTTGAGTTATACAAATTATACCTTGTGGTTAACAGACTGGTGTTAGATATGTAATGCACAACTGTTTTCTTTCTGTGGGTTGTTTCTTCACTTTGTTTTCTTTGAGATGGAGGAGTCTTGCTCGGCTGCCCAGGCTGGAGTGCAGCTGTGCAGTCTTGGCTCCTTGCAACCTTCACCTCCCAAGTTCAATCCTCCCACCTCAGCCTTCTCAGTAGCTAAGATTACAGACAGGTGCCACCATACCTGGCTCTTTTTTTTTTTTTTTGTACCTTTAGTAAAAATGGGGTTTCACCATGTTGGCCAGGCTGACCTCGAACTCCTAACCTCAAGTGATCCACTCACTTTGGCCTCCCAAAGTGCTGAGATTACAGGCATGAGCCACCGCACCTGGCTGCACCTGCTTTAGTATTCTTCATAGCGCTTTCCACCTGATGTGCTGTCTGTGTTACTGGTTTATGGATCGCCTGTCTCTCTCCCCCTCATTAGAATGACGGATCCATTCAGAGAGCAGAAACTTTGTTTTGTTCATTGCTGTTTCCCCAAAGCCTAGAATCCTGCCAGGGATATGATAACCAGGCAGTAGCTAGTGGAATGAACGAATGTAAGAACGAATGAATGGCCGGGTGCGGTGGCTCATGCCTGTAGTCCCAGCACTTTGGGAGGCCGAGACGGGCAGACTGCTTGAAGTCAGGAGTTTGAGACCAGCCGGGCCAACGTGGTGAAACTCCATCTCTACTAAAAATACAAAAATTAGCCAGGCATGGTGGCACACCTGTAATCCCAGCTACACGGGAGGCTGAGGCAGGAGAATCGATTGAACCCGGGAGGTGGAGGTTGGATGAGTTGAGATCATGCCACCACACTCCAGCATGCATGAAAGAGCGAGACTCTGTCTCAAAAATAAATAAAAATAAAAAAAAAAAAAACGCATGAAAGACAAGGCCTAGATGAAAGGAGTAATAGTAATCAATAGCAGACAAGGGAAATCATAGTGAATGAGAATTTATTTGCAAATTTCAAGGTAGCTAGAAGAGAAGGATTGTCGTGTTCCCAATACAGAATATTTGAGGCGATGATTATCTCAGTTACCCTGAAATGATCATTACACACTGTCTCCATCAGGGGTCCCCACACCCCCTGGCCACGAATCAGTAGCAGTCTGAGGCCGGTTCGGAACTGGACAGGCAGCACAGCAGGTCAGCGGCGGGCAGGCGTGTGAGGCTTCACCTGTTTGAGCCACTCCTTATTGTTCCCATCACCACTTAAGCTCCACCTCTAGATCAGTGAGCGCGTTAGATTCTCATAGGAGCGCATACCCTGCCGTAAGCAGCACATCCCAGGGATCTAGGCTGCATGCTGCTGCTTTTTTTTTTTTTTTTTTTTTTTTTGAGATGCAGTCTCGCTTTGTTGCCAGGCTGGAGTACAGTGGCGCGTTCTTGGCTCACTGCAATCTCCACTTTTCGGGTTCAAGTGATTCTTCTGCCTCAGCCTCCTGAGTAGCTGGGATTACAGGCACATACCACCACGCACAGCTAACTTTTATATTTTTTTAGTAGAGATGGGGTTCCATCATCTTGGCCAGGCTGGTCTCAAACTCCGGACCTTGTGATCCACCTGCTTCAGCCTCCCACAGTGCTGGGATTACAGGCATGAGCACCGCGCCCTGCAGCCGCACGCTGCTTATGAAAACCTGCCTGATGATCTATCACAGTCTCCCGTCGCCCCCAGAGGGACCATCTAGTTTCAGCAAAACTAGCTCAGGCTTCACTGATTCTACATTATGGTGAGTTGTGTAAGTATTTCATTCTATTTTACAATGTAATAATAATAGAAGCAGGCCAGGCACGATGGCTCATGCCTATCATCCCAGCACTTTGGGTGGGTGAGGCAGGTGGATAACCTGAGGTCAAGAGTTCGAGATCAGCCTGGCCAACATTTTGAAACCCCATCTCTACTAAAAATACAAAAAATCAGCCAAGTGTGGTGGCAGGCACCTGTAATCGCAGCTGCTCGGGAGGCTGAGGCAGGAGAATTGCTTGAACCCAGCAGGCAGAGGTTGCAGTGAGCCACTGTCATGCCATTCCACTCCAGCCTAGGTGACAAGAGCAAAACTCCATCTCAATAAATAATAAGAATAGAAGTAAAGTGCACAATAAATGTCATGTGCTTGAATCATTCTGAAACCACCTGCCTGCCCCCAGGTCCATGGAAAGGTTGTCTTCTACAGAACCGATCCCTGGTGCCAAAAAGGTTGGGGACCGCTGCTCTACAGGTCTCAAAATATTTCCTGTGCCTCTCAAATAGGTACAACTATTACATATCAATAAAAACTAAAATAAATCAATGAACATTTAAAATTAAAAGTAGGACTGAAAAGTTCCTATTGGATCACAGAATAGGGAAATGAATGATATCCTCGTTAAAGGTGGTCTCAGTGGAGAAAGGGAACAGAAGTTGGACTCAGATGGATACAGAGTGAGTAGGGGAGTAGCTTGGGAAGCGCAGGTAACTCCTCCAGGAAGCGTGCTGGGAAGGGGAGGATGGAGGGGATGCTGGCTTGGCAGTGAGTGCTTTTGAAGGTGAGCATGTCCCCAGGGACAGGCATGGGGAGCTACACCTCACCCTGATGGGCACATGTGCCCCATCATGCTCCTGCCTTGGCTCCCCAGTTTCAGCCTGTAGATGCAGACATAGGACACTGTTCCTTTTGTGGCCACAGGGCATGAATCTCTCAGGGGCCACAAGCAGCAGCTGAGCCTCAGCCGGGCTGTGTACAGAAAGGCAGCTGTGTACCTGCTGGATGACCTCCTGGTGGCTCTGGACGCCCACGTCGGCCAGCACATCTTCAACCAGGTCATCGGGCCTGGCGGGCTACTACTCCAGGGAACAGTAAGTTTGGGAACGTGTGTCAGAGGGCAAAGGCAGAGGATGCCCTTAGCATCCACTCCTAACCCAAGTTTCACCACCCTCTTCCACTTGAGTCCAGTGTTCCTCTTTGTATTGGTCAGTTTTTGCTGTGAGGATGCTACATAACAACCCCTCAGATGCCATCAGCTTACAACAGCAGCTGTTTCTTGCTTATGTGTCTGTGGTTTAACTGCTACAGCTCTGCCTTGGATGACTGGCCCGGGTCAAGTGGACTCCTTGTCTTCTTGAGACAGGCTGAAGCACTCCCCTCTGTTTCTCTATTTGGAAATGCTGTTTTCAAGAAAGATGGCAGGAGCACAAGAAGGGAAGCTCTCCCCACTCTGAGTCCAGGGACAATACTCCCACCCCAACCCTCTGCTCCAGGGGGCTGGCCAAGCACATGTGTGTAACTTTTCTTTCTTTCCCCTTCCCCTCCCTCCCTCTTTTTCTTTCTCCCTCTCTCCCTTCCTTCTTTTTGACAGAGTTTTGCTCTCTCACCTAGGATGGAATGCAATGGTGCAATTTCAGCTCACCGCAACCTCTGCCTCCCAGTTTCAAGTGATCCTCATGCCTCAGTTTCCCAAGTAGCTGCGACTACAGGTATGTGCCACCATACCTAGCTCATTTTAGTATTTTTAGTAGAGACAGGGCTTAGCTATGTCAACCTGGCTAGTTTTGAACTCCTGGCCTCAAGTGATCCACCTGCCTTGGCTTCCCAAAGTGGTGGGATTACAGGCGTGAGCCATGGAACATGGCCACATGTGTGTTAACTTCTAACCCTTCCCTGCCCAGACACAGATTCTCATGACCCACGCACTCCACATCCTGCCCTAGGCTGAATGGATCGTGGTGCTGGCACATGGGGCCATTGTAGAGATGGGTTCCTGCCAGGAGCTTCTGCATAAGAAGGGGGCCCTCATGAGTTGTCTGGATCAAGCCAGACAGCTAGGAGATAGAGGAGGAGGTACTAGGTGGGCTTTGCTGATTCTCTGTGCCTGGCTCTTGCCATCCTTGGGGGAAAAAGGCTCAAAGGGTCCTACTGGCAAGAGTGGAGTGCTCTGGTCACACCCTCCCTGCAGGCCCATGCCCAGAAGCAGACGGCTCTCCAACAGGTCACCTCTCTCCAAGAAGAGCCAGTAACACCATCTACGAGCCAGGGCTGAGCTAAGTGCTCCTGTAAAAAAGACACTGTTTCATTTGATTTTCACCTTACCCTCAGAGGCATGTGAAGTCACTGCTGTCATTTTACAGATGAGCAGAGAGTTAGATCAGTTGCCCAAGGTCACCAGGTTAGAACCTGAGTGTGTCCCTCCTGAATCTATGCTATCGAGACAGCACAAAAAGGTTCTGGTGCGTAGAAAGCTACAACATGCCAGCTAGAGTTTCTAATAATCCAAGGAACACAAAGTCCGCTGGATACATGACAAGGTTCTGGAAGTAGAGTTGCCAAGCCAAGCTCAGCCACAATGAAAAGTAGCAACTCATAGCACATCACACATATTAGCTCACTGAATCAACATGATGCCCCTGTGAGGCTGGTACCACAATCATTTCCGTTTCACAGATGAGGAAACTGAGGCCCAAAAGGTAAGGAACTAGTCCCAGGTTACATGGCTTGTAAGTGGCAGCAGTGGGATTTCAACCCAAGCAACTTGATTCCAGAGAATGTGTTTTTTAATCACTAGGCTTTTTACTATCCCTGCATGACAAAGCAAGGACTCACCCAGGTCTCCCTCAAGCTCAGACTTTGTCTCTCTGAGAACATCTGCGTAGCACTGGCCCACCTGGCTAAAAACCCTAAATCTTGATTCGCAATGTCGCAGTCCTGAGGCTTGAAGCTAGATCTTGCCTGTTTGTATTGGTCAGCTTTTGCTGCAGTGATGCTGTGTAACAAATAGCCCCCCAACTCTCAGCAGCCAACACTAGCAGTTCTTTCTTGCTCACAGGTCTGTGGTTAAACTTCTACAGCTCTGCCTTCAGTTACTGGCCACACCTGGGGGACAGTGGTAGGGAGGTGTCCTTCCTGGGAGAGATGGTACCTGAGGGTAGGTGGGAGTTAGCCAGAAAAGAACATTCCAGACACAAGGAACTGCTTGAGCGAGGCTGTCAGGAGAAACAGAGATAACTTTATACAGTGTTCACTGCTGTTTTTCCAACCTCAAGTTCACAGCAGGTGCTCAATTCAGATTGAAAACCTGAATGAGTGAGTGAATGCCTGAATGATGTTCCTGGAAGAACTCAGCGTGGGGTGCTGAGGTTGCTGGAGAGGTGGCAGGAGCCAGGACAGGGAAGTGGATGGTCAGCGGGTGTCAAAGTGAGTATCTGGACCATGCTGGGTGACAGGACTCTCTTGACCTTGCAGAAACAACCTGGGACCAGCACCAAGGATCCTAGAGACTCCTCTGCGGGCAGGAGGCCTGAGCTCAGACCTGAGAGGTGAGTCCACCATGGTGCCACACTAAAGGCACAGGCTGAAGCTGATGTAGCTGAAGGGACCACCTGCGTCTCAGGCAGTTAGGGGGCAACCAGCACCATTACGGAGGGAGCACCTGCTGAAGTCCCCCCATGGCGCCCTGCTGAGGGATAATTCACTAATATCGGTCCAGTTGGCCAAGATGATTAGATCCCCATAGGGCCAGTTCGCGGGATGAACAAATGCCTTCCAGCATGATGGATGTCTTCAAGGGGGCTGAGCCAGCTTGCTGGAGTTGTCTCGGTGCTACAGTAGGGCAGGGCTGGTTCCAAAGAAAGATCCTCCCCGTAGTTGTTAACCACCATGCCAGGCCCGGTCATTTGTGAATTGACAGGTGGGTTATGCACAGGGCTTGGGTCTGTGCAGGCAGCATCACTTGCTGTTGGCCAGAACACATGGACAAGAGGCCAGGAGGAGGCCTGCGGTCCCCATTTTGCTCAGCTCCCTCCAGCCGGGACACAGCTGAGCTCACCGTCTGAAGCAGAGGGACCTGCTGCCTGCTACTCTCCCCTCTTAATGAGCGCGATCTCAGGAAGCAGAACCACAGGCCACTGGTACCAGGTGCTTCGAGCTTAAGTGCCTTCTATACGTGGGTGTGGGGTAGTAAGGATCCTGAGGGGCCTCAGTTCCTGGGGATCACTGGGGCTGACCCCATCCCAGCTAGCCACCCTGAGGACACTTCTCACAGTGACCAATCCCACCGTCTTCACAGCGCACAAGAATCCGAAGTAAGATCAGATGGATAGGTAGTCATGTTTAGAGAAAACCTTTAGATACATTAAGGCTGGGTCCTCACACCTGTAATCCTAGCACTGTGGGAGGCAGAGGCAGGTGGATCACCTGAGGTCAGGAGTTCAAGACCAACCTGGCCAACATGGCCAAACACTGTCTCTACTAAAAATACAAAAATCCAGGCCTGGTGGTGCATGCCTGTAGCCCCAGCCACTCAGGAGGCTGAGGCACGAGAATTGCTTGAACCCGTGAGGTGGAGGTTGCAGTGAGCAGAGATTGTGCCACTACACTCTGGTCTGGGCGACAGAGCAATACTCCATCTCAAAAATAATAACATCTATTTTAACATGTCTGAAGTTTTGTTTCACTGTGTTTTGTTTCTGACACAGAATCTCTCTCTGTCCCTTAGGCCGGAGTGCAGTGGCACGGTATTGGCTCACTGCAACCCCTGCCTTCTGGGTTCAAGAGATTCTCGTGCCTCAGCCTTCCAAGTAGCTGGGACTATAGGCGTGTGCAACCAGGCCCGGCTAATTTTTGTATTTTTAGTAGAGACAGGGTTTTGCCATGTTGGCCAGGCTGGTCTCGAACTCCAGGCTGATCTCGAAACTCCTGACCTCAGGGGATCTGCCTGCCTCGGCCTCCTAAAGGGCTGGGATTACAGGCATGAGTCACAGCACCTGGCTGACAGAGGTTGAGTAAAGAATGATCCGCACATCATGCAGCCACTGAACCAGAATATGTTCCGAGAGGCTCTGCTATAGCCACGTAGTCAAAGATGAATGGACAGAAATAGGAAGGTGAAAGAAAACAAGTGAGGTACAGAAACAGCCAGATTGGTTGCAGCTCAGCATTTGCTTTATTTGAACATGGTTGAAACAGTTGGCTGCCTTTGATTGGCTGAAGTTCAGTGATTGACACGTGAGTAGGTTGCAGTCCGTTTGCGTAGGAGTCCAGTTAATTTACCGTTCACTATGGATGGGAAAACCTTTAGGCCAAACCTAAAATATGTAAGGAGGCAGCTTTAGGCTAAACTTAATAGGTAGGTAGACAAGTATATATGGATACACAGATACGTAGATGGATAAATGGAAGGATGGATAGATATTACCCCATCTTGACAGCTGAGGAAACTGAGGCACAGAGGTGAAGTCAGCTCACTCATCCACAGATAAAGACATTCAAAAAGTCTTTAACATCTGAATTGTGCATAATTTATATTCTGTCAGTTGGACTGACAAATCTGATGGTAAACAGTAGGGGCAAAACAATTGCACCAAAGCTTAAGCCAAAATGAAAATTCTGCAACAGGATGGGCGCAGCGGCTTATGCCTGTAATCCCAGCACTTCAGGAGGCTGAGGTGGGCGGATTGCTTGAGCTCAGGAGTTTGAGACCAACCTGGGCAACATAGAATGACCCCGTCTCAAAAAAAGAAAAATTTGAGAACAGAGTCCAATGGTGGGCAAACTAAGTTCCTCCTGTGAAATAGCATCAGAATGGGCTTGCTTGACTCTGGGGTAAATAGATGGCATTTAGCTGGGTACCACACAGGGAGAAGGGAAGTGTGATATCAGCTCAGTATTCTGTTGGATGGATGGATGAAAGACTGAATGAATGAATAGAGTATACCCTGAGCTCAGTGGCTATCAGTGGGCCTGAGGGTTGGGCACACACACCTCACCACTGGGGGAGAGACTGACTTCATCTTTATTTCCTCTAAACAACAGGTCCATCAAGTCAGTCCTTGAGAAGGACCACACCACTTCATTAGCCCAGAGAGGGGTTCCTCTAGATGACCCTGACAGGACAGCATGGCCAACAGGAAAGGACAGCGTGCCCTACGGCAGGGTAAGCACCAGCTTGGCCCACCCCTCCCCACCCACTGCTGCAACCCCCAGGGGCCCAAGTCCTCCCACCAGATGTAGCAGTTGGCAGTGGGGCACTGGTGATACTCACCTTTCTTGAACACCTATTATGTGCCAGTAGAATTCCAGACCTTTTCTTAATCCTCACAACCACTCTAAAAAATAAGATACGATAACTATTTTAGACATACATAAAAAGTCTTTTAAAATGTAATTTAGAGAGAGTGGCTCAGGGCCTTGCCCAGCCTGGACTGCAGTGATGTGATCACAGCTCACTTGCAGCCAAGTTAAAAGACTTGTCCGTGTCCTCATAGCTAGCCTGGGACTCAAATCTAGGCCAGTCTAGGTGTGAAGCTTGTCCTGTTTCTCCTCTTCTATACTGCTACGTACCTCCACCCAGCTACTTACCATCCCATCATCCACCCCCCCACTCATCCCACCTACTCGTTTATCCAGCCCATCCGTGTAACCCAGCTAACAATACATACCAACCGTTCCCTCACCTATGCATCTGTTTAGCTGTTCATCCATTCATTCACTCATTCATCCAGCAAACACACAGACAGTGCCCACTATGTGCAAGGCTGAACCTGGAGGAGATTGGATACTAATGAGGATAGACAGACAGAAAATAATTAGGCTAATAAGCCATATCTGATAACAGTAAGTGCTATAAAGTAAGAATGGGCCAGGTATGGTGGCTCACACCTGTAATCCCAGCACTTTGGGAGGCCGAGGCGTGTGGATCACAAAGTCAGCATTTTGAGACCAGCCTGGCCAACATAGTGAAACCCTGTCTCTACTAAAAACACCAAAAACATGAGCTGGGTGTGTTGGTGGGCGCCTACAATCCCAGCTACTCGGGAGGCTGAGGTAAGAGAATCGTTTGAACCCAGGAGGCAAAGGTTGCAATGAGCCAAGATTGTGCCATTGCACTCCAGGCTGCGTGATAGTGCGAGACTTCATCTCAAATATTAAAAAAGGAATGATCAGGCACAGTGGCTCACACCTGTAATCCCAACACTTTGGGAGGCTGTGGTGGGAGGACTGCTTGAGGCCAGGAGTTCAAGGCTGTGGTGGGAGGACTGCTTGAGGCCAGGAGTTCAAGGCTGTGGTGGGAGGACTGCTTGAGGCCAGGAGTTCAAGGGTGCAGTGAACTATGATCATGCCACTTCAATCCAGCCTGACAGAGTGAGACCCGGCCTCTTAAAGAATGATGAAATGGAGACTGAGGGTCACGGGTAGTGTGGATAGGATGCTCTGAGAAGTGACATGGGAGCCTCCCCAAAGAATGTGTGAAGGCACTAATCATACAAAGAGCAAGAGAAAGAGCACTCCAGGCAGAGGCAGCAGCAGGCACAATGGCTCCAAAGTGGTAAGTGCTTTAGGGTGCCAGAGAACTGACAGGCAGTGAGTGGGGGCGAAATAAGAATCTCAGAATTTGTTTTGAGATGGAGTTTTACTCATCACCCAGGGTGCAGTGCAATGGCGCAATCTCGGCTCACTGCAACATCTGTCTCCCACGTCACCCCAGGCTGGAGTACACTGGCCCAATCATGGCTCACTGCAGCCTTGAACTCCGAGGCTCAAGTAATCTCCCCACCTCAGCCTCCCAAACAGCTGGGACTCTGGGTTTGTACTACCATGCCTTGTTAATTTTCCTATTTTAAAGAGATGGAGTCTCGCTATGTTGCTCAGGCTGATCTCAAACTCCTGGCCTCAAGCGATCCTCCCTCCTCCGCCTCCCAAAGTGCTTGGATTACAGGTGTGAGCCACTGCACCCATCCAGAAGGGTTTTCTTGAACATCCACCGTGGTTAAGGCATGCTCATAATAACCTCCATTTCACAGATAAGGAAACTGAGGCACAGAGAGGTTCAGCCACTGGTTTAGGGTCCTGCTGCTACAAATCTCAAGTTCATGCACAGCTAGGGCCAGACAGGACTGTTGAAAACATCCATCTAATCCTATCTTGTCACTCACCTGTCCATGGCTATCTCTTGCTCTTAGAAGAAACCAGCCAGGCAGGGGACTCACACCTGTAATCCCAGCACTTTGGGAGGCTGAGACAGGAGAATCACGAATCCGGGAGGTGGAGGTTGCAGCATGCCGAGATGACACCACTGCAGTCCAGCCTGGGTGAGACTGTCTCACAAAAGAAAAAACATTATGAATACTAACTCATTGCAGATTGTATAGGAGATGGGGGTTCTCAGGCTAGCCGGGGCCTGTGGGGGAGATGGAGCTCCTGGTGGGAGGAACAGAGGGAGAACCCGTGGGGTCTTCGTGGTGGTTCCCTCTGCCCATTGGCGTGTTTTCTGAGAGCCTTGCCTGGCCTTGCCTCGACTCACCCCTCCCTCTCCCTCCTGTGTGCTACAGGTGAAGGCTGGAGTGTACCTGGCCTACCTGTGGCCCATAGAAACCCACCCTCTGCCTCTATGCACTCTTCCTCTTTTTCTGCCAACCAGTGGCCTACTGCTGCCAAGCTACTGGCTGAGCCTATGGGCAGACAACCCTGCAGTGGGTGGGCAGCAGACACAGGCAGCTTCTCAAAGTGTGGCCCCAGGATCAGCAGCAGTCTTACCTGGGGACTAGTTAGCAGTGTACACTCATAGGCCCCAGCCCAGGCCTACTGACTCACACACTATGTGGGTCAGCCCATAAATCTAGGTTTTAATTAACCCTCCAAGTCATTCTGATGCACACGAAGGTTTAGGAACCACTGGCTTACCTGTTTGGTCTCATTTTGCACATGCTCTTTTTGCAGGGCAGGTCTGATGGCCACTAGCCATCATATCATCTCACCTTAGCAATTCAACATGTAAACTGTTTCTCCAGCTCATTAGTCATATATTAATCCCAGAGAAGGTTCTGATTGGCCCTTTGCGGATGCTGTATGCATCTCTGAACTCACCACAGTAACTGAATGAATAGTAGACTCTGATAGGCTAGGCTGTGTCATCTGACCACCTCTCTGATCAGGTCCCATGACTAACAGTACCCCAGCCCCCTCTATTCTAAACCAGAAGAATAGAAGAAAACACGGTAGTCAGATAAAAACCCTGGCTAGGGCCGGGCGTGCTGTGTTACACCTGTAAAACAAGCACTCTGGGGCTGGGCACAGTGGCTCATACCTGTCATCCCAGCACTTTGGGAGGCCAAGGCAGGTAGACCATGATGTCAGGAGTTTAAGACCAGCCTGACCAACACGGTGAAATCCCATGTCTACTAAAAGTACAAAAATCACTTGGGCATGGTAGTGCGTGCCTGTACTCCCAGCTATTCGGGAGACTGAGGCAGAATTGTTTGAACCCAGGAGGTGGAGGTTGCAGTGAGCCGAAATTGCACCACTACACTCCAGCCTTTTGGAGATGGAGCAAGACTCCCTCTCCAAAAAATAAACAAATAAATAAATAAAATACCTGGTCATCCAGGATGAAGAGACGATCCACCCACTGGGTCTGTCACTAGGAATAGGGAATGTTGAATGAATGACTTAATGAGCCAGTGAGTAAGGCAAACTCCCAAAGTCCAGAGGCCATTGTGCCAGGGACATCACCTTGTGTAGTCCATGGTGGTGTTGAGGCAGTGGGCAATGGTGAGGACAGTGCAGCCTTTGAACTGCGTCCGGATGGTGGACTGAATGAGGTCGCCCATTTCCAGGTCCACGGCCACTGTGGCCTTATCCAACACAAGGATCTTCATCTTGCTCAGCAGGGCCCGATCCAGGCACACAAGCTGGTGCTGCCTGACCCTTGACCAGAAGAAAAAGACCAGTAGACAGTGTGGGGTCAAACCACCCCAACCTGAACCTAGGTCCAGGCTGGGAGAAGTGAGATGTGAGACGCTGTGTTCCTTGACCAGGAGAGCCTGTCCACTGCCAACATCTGTGCCTGCAGCAGACATCACTGATCAGTCTGAACACATCTCCTATTCAGCAACATGCAGGTGAATAATCATTCTCAAAACAGTGGCTCACATCTACAAACCCAGCACTTTGGTGGCCGAGGTGGGAGGACTGCTTGCAGCCAGGAGTTTGAGACCAGCCTGGGCAACAAAGCAAGACCTCTATCTCTCCAAAAAACAAAAATAAAAAAATTAGCTGGATGTGGTGGCACACTTCTGTAGTCTCAGTTACTCAGGAGGCTGAGGCAGGAGGACCGCTTGAGTCCATGAGTTTGAGGCTGAGCTCGAGCCACTGTACTCCAGCCTAGGCAACAGAATGAGACCCTGTCTCTTAAAAAAAAGAGCCAGGCACAGCGGCTCACACCTATAACCCAGCACTCTGTGAGGCCAAGGCGGGTGGATCACTTGAGGCCAGGAGTTGAAGACCAGCCTGGCCAATGTGGTGATGCTCCATCTCTATTAAAAATGCAAAAATTAGCCGGGCATGGTGGTGGGCACATGTCATCCTAGCTGCTTGGGAGGCAGTAGGACAATTGCTTAGCCTGGGGGTGGAGGTTGCAGCTGAGATTGTGCCACTGCACTCCAGCCTGGGTGACAGAGTAAGACCCCACCTCAAAAACAAAAAAAGGCCTCCTGTCCGTGCATTCCTATCCAACTGTGGGGCTATGACAGTTGCCTCTGCACTCAGACATTTAACATTCTTTTGGCCAATGGGACGCCAGCAAACGTAAGACCAACCAAAATACTGTGAGATGCACATGGGAGTTTGCACGCTCTTGTGCCCCTGGCAGCGCCATGACAACATGCCCAAGCTGGTCTGCTGGAGAATGAGGAATGCAGACGTACCCTTCTTACCCACCTGAGGCCAAGTAGATCAGCAGACAGCCAGCTGATCCTGAGACATGATGTGAGCCCAGGCAAGATCAGCAGAGCCACCTGCCTGACTGCCCTCACCAGGGAGCAGAGATCGCTGCTTTATGGTTGAACGTGACTGAGACTTTGTGGTTGGTTGTTACGGAAACGGATAACCAAACCAGAACCAGGCACCGACAAAGAACAGCAGAGCAGGACCCCAGAGGTCCCCCTGCTGTGCCCGGCAGTGATGCTCTAGTTGCTGGGTCGTGGACACATCTCCAGTATGCTGGGAGAAGGACCAAGACAGCTGGGGACTTCAGGGGCTCAGAGCAGTGCTAGTGACCAACTGGTACAGAAGTCTTTCTATAGCTTAACAACTGATGGCCACTGTTAACTGAATGGAGCTGGTGTGTATAAAAGGAAATGCATTGTCCATCCTGGTTATTATACCTCATGGTACAAAGAGCCTGGATTAAGACCCATTTTACAGATACAGAAACTGAGGCTCCAAAAGCTGAAGGGACAAATGAGTCATCTGCAGCACAACTAGGACTCAAATCCAGGTCTGACACAGACCTGGACAGAATCTTCAAACACCCCTACCGAGGTGGCACCTAGGAGACCTTATCTGGTGTTCCTCAGTCTACCCTCGCCTACCTGTGCACTCGTGGTCCAGCTTTATCAGGAAGGGCTGACACGAAGTCCTTCAGGTGAGGCAGCTCCAGGGACGTCCAGACTTCATCTGAGTACTGGCTGAACGGGTCCAGCTTCATGCAGAAGGAACACAAAAACAAAACAGGGTCCTGTTCAGAAAGAAGAGAGTGGTGGCATGTGATGCCTACGTCACACTGACATGGATGGAGAAGAGGTGAGACATAAGGACTTCTGGCCAGGACTGGTAAAGGTGGGGTTTCAGAGCTCCTTGGAATCACTATTTCTGATGATGTTGATAATGGAGAAAAAGGCCAGGTGCAACGGCTCATGCCTGTAATGCCAGCACGTTGGGAGGCTGAAGTGGGCACTACCAGCCTGGCCAACGTGGTGAAACCCGGACTCTGCTAAACATACAAAAATTAGCTGGGCGTGGTGGCGTATACCTCTAGTCCCAGCTACTCGGGAGGCTGAGGCAGGAGAATCACTTGAACCCAGGAGGTGAAGGTTGCAGTGAGCCGAGATCAGGCCACTGCACTCCAGTCTGGGTGACAGAGCAAGACTGTCCCCTCCCGCCCCCAAAATAAATTCCTTAATAATGGAAAAAAAGTCTCGAAAATCTTGAGTGTGGCAGAATAAGACAGATTTCCTTTCCATACAACTTCCTTGAGCCTTCAATGTGCACGTGGGTTAAGAACCTTCCAGAAGTGAGAAGTAAATCCTAATGGTAAAGACCTGTGGATTTCTGTCCTCCACCTCCAAAAGAGAATCTCCTAAGAAACTTTAGGGAAGATTACACTAGAAGGCAACATATTAAGGAATGCACCTGCAGGGATTGATCTAGAAAATCCTTATTTTGGGTGGGCATGGTGGCGTGCACCTGTTATCCCAGCTATTTGGGAGGCTGAGGCAGAAAATCACTTGAACCCAGGAGGCAGAGATTGCAGTGAGCCGAGATCACACCACTTCACTCCATCCTGGGAGACAGAGCGAGACTCTGTCTCAATTTAAAAAAAATACTTTTTCCTTACCAAATACTGCATGTTCTCACTTTTAAGTGGTAGCTGAACTCTGGGTATTCATGGATATAAAGATGGGAACAACAGAACCGGAGCCTCCAAAAGTAAGGAGAGATGGAGGGTAATGGCTGAGAAACTCTCTCTCTCTGTTCAGTATCTGGGTGATGGGATCCATAGAAGCCCGAGGGTCAACATTACACAATATACCCATGTAAAAACATACCCACTGCACGTGCGCCCCGTGATCTAAAATCCCAAAGAAAACATGCTTATTTCTTGTCTAGCTCTTAGAAGGGTTAGAGATTCTCAGTCTGACTCTGACAAGAGAGAGAGAAGACAGTGTCTTTTTGGATTTTTCTAGATGCTCAGAAAACTACCACTTGCAGGGACAGGAAGTCGGGAGTGATAACTCAGTGATTTTCCACGCTGTTAATCATATGCTAAGAGGAAATTCAGGGAAGCAGCAGCATAACCTCATCAATAAAAACAACGAAGGCCAGGTGCAGTGGCTCACGCTTGCAATCCCAGCAATCCCAGCACTTTGGGAGGCCAAGGTGGGCGGATCGTTTGAGCCCAGCAGTTTAAGAACAGCCTGGACAACATGGTGAAACCCCATCTCCACAAAAAAATAGAAAAAATAAATTTAACTGGGTGTGGTGGCATGTGCCTGTAGTCCCGGCTACTCAGGAGGCTGGGAGGCGGAGGTTGCGGTGAGCCGAGATTGCATGGAGACGGACTTCAGAGAAAAAAAGACCGTTTCAGGGGGAAAAAAAATGAAGTAGGGCCACATGTATGTTAGTCCCAAAACGAAACATACAACACTGTAGTGCAATCATAGGGCATGCCACCCCTGGCTCACCCCTGGGTGGCACCCAGACCCCACCTGGGGGATGAGGCGGTCTTGAAGCGGAGGTTGTGCAGCCTGATCTTGGCGATGTTGATGTCATCGTTGATGATCGCTCCTTCGGCAGACTCACCCAAAAGAAGCCCAGGGTCAGGGACGACTTCCCAGCTCCTGTCCGCCCCACGATGCCAACCTGCAGGATAGAAGGGACCAGGTGTGGTGGGAATGCTGGCATCTGGACTTGGCCCTGCCCCACAGTGCCATCTCTGCCCTACCTCGGGCATCGGTCATCTCGTCAACCCAACTCCACACCCCCTTCCTTACCCACTGCCCAGAGACACTCCTTTCAGGGTGTTTTGGCCAAAGGTCAGGAAGGACTCTCTTCCCTTTGCCAGGCTCCCAAAAGGAATTCCTCAGCTTTTCTTAGGTTACTAGAGACCTCAAAAGAGATACACAGAGTCAGAAGGAATTTCCAACAAAGCCCTATTTGTTTTGACTCAGCAACTATTAACTAGTAATTAGGTATTTCCTCATTTCTCCACGCTGTTTTTCACACCTCTGATGGTGAGTTTCCCCTCACGAGATGTTGAAATACCTGAAAGATTCAAGCAGATCTTCCATGCCCTTTGCCAGGAACCGGTCCCCACACATCCTCCTTTGAAGGAACTAGGTTCTCCAGCTAATGGCCAATAATGACATTCCTCATCTCCAATTCTCCCTGGGCTCTTGAAAGACTGGCTTCCTCTACCCTCCTACAGGGGTGCCACAGAGCAGCATGCGTGCAAAAATTCTCATGATGTAAGATAAGCCATGAAGACTTAGCAAGGGCCAGGCGCGGTGGCTCATGCCTGTAATCCCAGCACTTTGGGAGGCCGAGGCAGGTGAATCACCCGAGTCAGGAGTTCAAAACCAGCCTGGCCAACATGGCGAAACCCAGTCTCTACTAAAAATACAAAAATTAGCCGGGCATGGTGGCATGTACCTATAGTCCCAGATACTCAGGAGACTGAGGCAGGAGAATCACTTGAACCCAGGGGATGGAGACTGCAGTAAGCTGAGATGATGCCACTGCACTCCAGCTTGGGCAACAGAGTAAGACTGTCTCAGAAAACCCCCCCAAAAAGACAAAAACCCTCCAGGGGCCAGGCATGGTGGCTGACTCCTGTAATCCCAGCACTTTGGGAGTCTGAGGCAGGCAGATCACTTGAACTCAAGAGTTCCAGACCAGCCTTGGCAACATAGTGAGATCCCATCTCTATAAAAAATACAAAAATGAGCTGGGCATAGTGGCACATGCCTATAGTCCCAACCACTTGCAGTCCCCCCGCTTGGGAAGCTGTGGTTGCAGTGGGCTGAGATCACACCACTACATTCTACCCTGGGCGACAGAGTAAGGCCCTGCCTCAAAAAAAAAAAAATCTTCCAAAACACATCTGTGGGGCTCATTTAGTCTCTGGGCTATCAGTTCACCTAAAGCTTTCACTTCTACAAGTTGGATGCGCTCTAATGACTCTTCCTCTTTTACCGCCACAATCCACTCCCAACCCCCGCAACAGCCATTCAAGCTGAGGTGTGGAGCTGTGAGTGACAGGGCAGATGCCACAGCTAGGTTCATCTACCTGGTGGCACCCTGTGCCCGACTGGGAATGGGTGATGTGTACCCACCTTTTCTCCCCCATTCATGTGCCTGAGAACAAAATCCAGGTCTTCTCGGTAGCACCGGCAGTAGTTCCAGAATTCCACTTGGCCCACCTGGAGCCAGCTGCTGGGCAGAGCTGTTTCTGGATTTGCCAGGGTGCCTTTGATCACAGCAGGGGGAGAGAGTAAGGAATTCCCAGTCCATCCTAGAAAGCTGTGACTCCCCCAACCTCCCCTCCCTCTCACTCACTCTGCTGCCCAAGGTGGCCTCCCAGGCCTCAGCACTGGGGGTTTGCTCTTCTCCATATGACCCTCGTCCCTCACATCCTGCAGATCTCTGACTGATGCAGAGAGCTCTCAGGCCGCATCCCTCTGTCCCCTCCCACGCTGCCTTCTCCTTCAGAGCGCTGCCGGCCTCCAGCCCTCTCAGGGCTCCTATACTCAAGTGTATTCTGTCTCCCAGGCTCACTGCACCATCTACTCAGTGAGGACAGACTCTAATTGTTCACCACTGTACCCCAGGGCTCAGAGCACATAGTAGGTGCTCAATAAATATTTATGGACATAACAAGAGTGGCACAGTTGCTAATATAGAGGGTGAACCAGTGGTAGAGGGCACAGAAACTGAGGGAACATCATCATCTCTCAGTAGGTCAGCGATACCCTTTGGAAAGCTGTCATCTCTCTGTAATAGATGATGGCTGACTAGACCACAGTTGTTCACTTTTGTCTGCCAGAATTAATCTGATGTTCATGTTCACCTTTCTCTTAATTGTACAACTGACTTGTATCGAAATTGTTCCTTTTATTTTTGTGAAACGGAGTCTCGCTCTGTTACCCAGGCTGGAGTGCAGTGGCGTGATCTCAGCTCACTGCAACCTCCGCCTCCCGGGTTCAGGTGATTCTTCTGCCTCAGCCTCCCCAGTAGCTGGGAATACAGGTGCCTGCCACCACGCCCAGCTCATTTTTGTATTTTTAGTAGAGACGGGGTTTCACCATGTAGACCAGGCCGGTCTTGGACTCCTGACCTCATGATCCGCCCACCTTAGCCTCCCAAAGTGCTGGGATTCCAGGCGTGAGCCATGGCGCCCGGCCATAGATACTTTTCTTAATATGAACATAGTAGGTAAACTTTTTTAAACGTTTTCTAACAAAATATAAATGTTGCCCCCAGATTTTTTTAACCTCAAGGAAATGAGTAACAGCTTGTCAGAGACTTCCTATAGAAGAAACAGTTTTTTAGACAACTATCATTAGGTTGGATAAGGCAATAGATAATGTGAAAACAGCAGGTAGCAGTACATCTTACCTGTATCTTTAGGCTGATGCCAAGTTTCAAGGGTAGAGACAACAGTGTGATGTTTTCATGCACAGACTGGCTCTAGGTATTTGAGGAACACAATACAGAGATTTAAAAAAGTGATTCTGTAAAATCGACACTATGTTCTGTTTCTCTGAAGTGTTTGTGATTTGTTCCTCACACTGCAGTGAGTAAAAAAGAAACAAGAAAACAGTCACAGAAATCTTGAAGTATGTTTCAGTGTTGGGTGAATTTTTGTTTTTAGACACCAATAGAACTTATTTGTTTGATTAAAACAAATTTAAAAATAAGTATTTGTGGACGCAGCAATGAAATGAGTGGTCTTCTCTGGACAGGCACAAGAATAAAAGTGAGCCACCCTGGCTGCCCGCCCTGGCAGGAAGGCAAGGATAAAAGCAGGGACTGGATCACAGTGCCTCGTCATCCTCACAGCAATCCCATGTGGAGGGTCCTTCACTTATCCCCAATTTACACACAAGGGGACACAAGGGGACTGAGACACAGAGAGGGGAGGTAGCTTGCCGAGAAAAACGCAACTCTGCTTCTGAAAAGCAGTCCAGCTCAGCATTTCCTGAGGCCCACAGCTGGATGTGCCGTGGGCCAGATTCAGTGGTTTTAGCCTCAGAAAATGCACATCCCTCTAGGGCACACACAGGTGGGGAACCAGGCTGGAGAGCACATGGCCGAGCTCAGGAGCACGGCGGAAGGAATGTAACAAGAAAACACCCGGCACCTTTTAGGCAAGACATTCAGCCCTTTTCTGGATGTGCTATAAAATAACAGTGTTGCCGGGCATGGTGGCTCATGCCTGTAACTCCAGCAGTTTGGGAGGCGGAGGCAGGAAGATCACTTGAGGTCAGGGGTTCAAGACCAGCCTGACCAACATGGTGAAACCCTGTCTCTACTAAAAACACAAAAATTAGCTGGGCATGGTGGTGGGAGCCTGTAATCCCAGCTATTTGGTAGGCTGAGGCAGGAGGATCACTAGAACCCGAGAGGCAGAGGTTGCAGTGAGCCAGGAGCATGCCACTGCACTCCAGCCTGAGTGACAGACTGAGAGTCTGTCTCCACACACACACACACACACACACACACACACACACACACACACACACACACACACACACACACACACACACACACACAGTGTTATTTTTTATTTTGTAGAGAGACAAGGTCTCACCATGTTGCCCAGGATGGTCTCGAACTCCTGAGCTCAAGTGATCCACCTGCCTCAGTCTCCCAAAAGTGCTGGGATTACAGACATGAGTCACCGCACCCGTCCAAAACATAAGTATTATTGAGCACCTACAATGCAACTAATGCAAGTTGCTCTGCTCAGCACCTGAGACCCATGATCTCATCTGAGTCTCACAGCAGCCCTTAGAGGCAGTGACTACCATTATATACGGATGCGAAGGCGCCTCGGGGTTGAAGCAAAGGTGAGGCCTCACAGAACAACATGTAGATCCCACTTACGTTAAAAAGAAGGCAACAAATGTGTGGGGGTATGTGGGAATGCCACAGAACACGAAAGTTCTGGAGAAAATATACCTAAATGCTAATGGGGCCTCTCTGTGGGAAGAAGAGGAACAGGGTGAACAGGAACTAACTTTCATTCTCCCCCATAAACTTCCTGTGTTAATTTTTTTTTTTTTTTTTTTTTTTTTTTTGAGATGGAGTCTCGCTCTGTTGCCCAGGCTGGAGTACAGTGATGCGATCTCAGCTCACGGTAACTTCCACCTTCCGGGTTCCATCGATCTGCCCACCTCAGCCTCGCGAGTAGCTGGGATTATAGGTGTACACCACCACACCTGGCTAATTGTTGTATTTTTAGTAGAGATGGGGTTCACCATGTTGGCCAGGCTGGTCTCGAACTCCTGCCCTCAAGTGATCTACTCACCTTGGCCTCTCAAAGTGATGGGATTACAGGCATGGGCCACCGTGCCCAGCTGTGTATTGATTTTGTTTTAAACAAGCATATCTCTATTTTGTGATTTACACACGTGATTGAAGGGAGATGCTCTGACAGCACAGTGAGGGGAATGCAGAGAAGCACGTGGAACTTTCTATCTTCACATGAAGATACATGTATATACAGACAGAACAGTGGTAGTAAGGGCAGTTACTTTCTCTTGGGATTGTCAGATACACTCCTAAAAATATAAAAGTAAGTCAAAAGTAAAATAATTTTAAAAACTGAATTCGTGCCAGGCGTGGTGGCTGACGCCTGTGATTCCAGGACTGTGAGAGGCCAAGGTGGGCAGATCACAAGGTCAGGAGTTCAAGATGAGCCTGGCCAACATGCTGAAACCCCATCTCTACTAAAAATAGAAAAATTAGCTGGGCAAGGTGGCGCGCACCTGTAGTCCCAGCTATTCAGGAGGCTGAGAATCGCTTGAACCCAGGAGATGGAGACTGCAGTGAGCTGAGATTGCGCCACTGCACTCCCGCCTGGTGACAGAGTGAGACTCGGTCTCAAAAAAAAGAAAACAAACTGAATTCAATCAAACTGCACGGTTTAACTGGGTGAATTGTGTGGCATGTGAAATTCACATGTTAATAAAGCTATTATAACAACTAATAAAATAAATTACCTGTGCGGGCTGGTGGGTACCTGTAATTCCAGCCTTCAGCCTGGGTAAGAAAAAGCAAAATTCCGTTTCAAAATAAAAACAAAAAACTAATGAAATACCCTGTAAATGAATTCAATGTCAAGTTGGAAGCTGCCGGTGTAATGCACCCTTGGTTCCTCGGGGGGGCATTCACGCCATTCTTACAATGCTCACCGGTACCATGGGACCTGGTTCACCCAGAATGTTAAAGGAGTGGGCAGAGGTCACCTCTGTGAATTCCTGGGGAGGACAGAACTTACCAGAGGCCTTGGTCTCACTCCCAAGGGGCATTTCCTCAGGAGGCAGTGTAGTATGACTCCCATGGCACTGGAGAGGGTCTCCGAGGAGGCACAGGCTCAAAGCCTAGGTCTGCCATTTACCAGCCATGTGATCTTGGACAAGTAACTTCACTTTTCTGTCTGTTTCCTCACCTGTAAAATGGAGGTAATAACAGCATCGAAATCATCGGGCTGGGCCGGGCACAATGGCTCCCGCTTGTAATCCCAGCACTTTGGGAGGACAAGGCAGGCGGATCACTTGAGCTCAGGAGATCGAGACCAGCCTGGCAACATGGGAAAACCCCATCTCTACTAAAAATACAAAAACCAGCTGGCTGTGGTGACGTGTGCCCGTGGTCCCAGACACTCAGGAGGCAGAGGTAGGAGAATCGCTTGAGCCTGGGAGGCAGTGAGTGAGATCACACTACACTCCAGCCTGGGCAAGACTGAGACCGGGGCTCAAAAATCAATCACAGGGTGAGGTAAGAACTGACTGCATTATTCTGTGTTAAGCGTTTAGGTCTGGACCTGACATACTACGTGGCACAGTGCGTGTCCCTGTTATCATTACTTGTGTGTGTGGGGGGGGTGTCACCAGGCATCACTGACTATTATCACTGTTGTTTCTACTCGTGCTGCTGTTCAGGGCCTAAGAAGGCAGTTATTAAGGACAATGTGACATCAAAGTTTGGGGACACGGGTCCCAGGTGTTCTACCACGCCACGTGGGACCTTGAAGCCACCATCCCTCCACAGGCTCCCTTTTTCTCCATCTATAAAAAGAAGACTGGGGTTAAACGACTGCAGGGTTTCCCAAACTTGGTTCAGTTCCCGACTGCATCAATTGTGTAGGATGCAGGCACTGATTCTCTTGTTTTAATACACTTCATCAACTCACTTGTACCCTCATTTCTCAACTTACTTCAGAGGAAATTTATTACAATCACAAATGGAAAAGTACTATTATTTTCCATAACAGGAGTCTCCCATACAAATACATGACAGACAGGCCAGACACGGTGGCTCACGTCTGTAATCCCAGCACTTTGGGAGGCTGAGGTAGGTGGATCACCTGAGGTAAGGAGTTCAACACCACCCTGGCCAACCTGGTAAACCCCATCTCTACTAAAAATACAAAACTCAGCCAGGCGTGATAACCGGCGCCTGTAATCCCAGCTAATCGAGAGGCTGAGGCAGGAGAATTACTTGAACCTGGGAAGTGGAGGTTGCAGTGAGCTGAGATTGTGCCACTGCACTCCAGCCTGGACGACAGTGACACCCCATCTCTTTTTTTTTTTTTTTTTTGACACGAAGTCTTGCTCTGTCACCCAAGCTAGATTGCAGTGCCATGATCTCAGCTCACTGCAACCTCTGCCTCCTGGGTCAAGCGATTCTCCTGCCTCAGCCTCCTGAGTAGCTGGGATTAGAGCACCCGCCACCGCACCAGGCTAATTTTTGTAGTTTTAGTAGAGAAGGGGCTTCACCATCTTAGCCAGCCTTGTCTTGAACTCCTGACCTCGTGATCCATCCACCTTGGCCTCCCAAATTGTTGGGATTACAGGCGTGAGCCACCGCGCCCAGCCAAGACTCCATTTAAAAAAAAAAAAAAAAAAAAAACACCAAATACATAACAAGTAACAGAAGGTTATTTTTGATAGAAGACAGAGACTGTCCTGTTGAAGGCTCCATGTGTGAAGGCTGCTATTTATCCATCTGTCAAAGGGAGATCATCTCAATTGCTAAGGTGTTAACGACCTGCTAGCACCAAACTAAGACCTTCTCTGTGATACCGTCGCAAGGTATGAAAGAGAATTAGAGGGGGAGCTTCTTCACAACGTGAATACCTTCTGAATGCTCTGCCAGCATCCCACAGTCTCGTATGTGGATACCCCAGATCTTGGGGAAGGCTGGTCAACTATTTTCACCCTAAAACCAGGCTCTAAGTAAGTGCTGCCAAGAAACTGGACAAGCGTAAGATGCACTTCTACCTGATGTCCAGCTGACTCTCCTGCTCAGAGGCAGAGGGTACACAGGATAGGGCTCAGAGATGTCCTTGGGAAAAAGCCACACCAGACACTCAAGAGGTCAGGCCAGGGGCCCTCGCCTACCTCCTTCTCAGTTTCTGAATACTCCTTGAGTCTCTCCATGGCCACAATGTTGGTTTCCATCTCAGATGACATCCAAACCAGCCAGTTCAAGTACACGGTGACCTGCAAGTGGAAGAATCACATGGCATTTCTAGAGTGAGCAGGCGCAATTTTTTTTCGCATTTTTCTTTCTTTTTAATAACAGGAAACAAATTATTTTCAACAAGAATAAATTACAGGAGGCCGAGGCAGGCGGATCGCCTGAGGTCAGGAGTTTGAGACCAGCCTGGCCAACATGGCAGAACCCATCTCTACTAAAAATACAAAAATTAGCTGGGCGTGGTGATGCACACTTGTAATCTCAGCTATTTGGGAGGCTGAGGCAAGAGAATCGCTTGAACCCAGGAGGTAGAGGTTGCAGTGAGCTGAGATTGTGCCACTGCACTCCAGCCTGGGTAACGGACTGACACTCTGTCTCCCTCCCCCCAAAAACAGTGATGAATTATGAAACATTCAGGTAAGAATGGTATAGAAATGAGCAACCCAGGTGTAGCCATCACCCAGGCCTGCCACACTGCCATCTCCAAGGCATATACCACATTTCCACAATAACCTATGGGCCACATAAGTCATCAGAAAGGAAAGTGGAAAACACTGTGAACCAGGTGACAATATAAACACACAATGTATCGCCATTTGTGAGATACCGCGAAAGCAGTGCTTAGAGGGAAATTCATAGCTTTAAAAGCATTCCTCTTGTACCTGGAAGTATCCTCTTGGGCCATCAAGGAATCTCTTTGATGGGGAAAATCCTGGCAACATGTCAAATTCCTCTCCATTCTAGTTGGTCACCAGGCATTGGATCCACTCCTCAAACTCCATGCCTCCCCCTTTCCTCTCCCCCATTCCTGCTGGAGTTGGAATCCAAAGCAAAGCACAACTGGCTCCCCCATTAACAGATGTTAATGATCCAGCCATGAGCATCCCCCCTTACCTGCGATGAGAGGCCCACCAAGCCAGCGCTGAGGCTGTGCCTGGAGATCACTGTGAACAGGGCAGCAAACAGGACGATGCAGTTGCCCACACGCTCCAGACGCACGGCCAGCGACCTGCACGAGACACAGACAGGCGTGGAGTCAGCTTTTCAGAGACTTGGCTTGCAGCGCTTGGGGGTGAAAGGGAACTCTTTGCTAACTCAAGTTAACTCCACAGTAGTTCCAGAGACAGGCCTTCTTGGCACTGCTTTTTCAAAACATGCACAATGGCACAGGGTAGGGAGGGCGGAAAGCGAATAATGCCAGTAAATCTTACTCATCTGGCAAACCCTTGGATTAAACCAGAGCTCTCCAGAGGCAATCTTCCCTGGAATCTGAAGCTTGCCTTTTTGAGAACCAAGTTTTCCTCATTGAAGCCTTTAAAATACACACATATAGGCCGTGTGCAGTGGCTCACATCTGTAATCCCAGCACTGTGGGAGGCTGAGGCAGGTGCATCACCTGAGGTCAGGAGTTCGAGACCAGCCTGGCCAACATGGCAAAACCCCGTCCCTACTAAAAATTCAAAACTTAGCTGGGTGTGGTGGCGCATGCCTGTGATCTCAGCTACTTGGGAGGCTGAAGTGGGAGAACTGCTTGAATCCAGGAGGGTGAAGTTGCAGTGAGCCCAGACCATGGCACTGCACTCCAGACTGGGCGACAGAGTGAGACCCTGTCTCAAAACAAAACAAAGAAACAAAACTATATCTATATATATGCACAATGTGCGTTAACACACACAAAAACACATCCTGGAAATTCCTAAATACTAAGAAGACAAAAACATCAACTATAAGAGGAACCAGTGATTTAGAATAACCATCAATGTTTCTTAACTTTTGGCTAAGAACAAGTATAAAGTAACAGTCTCCTGTTAGGAGACAGATCTGAGAGGGGAATGGGAAACACAATACTCTGATTAACCATCATTGTAACGTTCCAAAGCCAGACTCTCCTTCATTTCAACATGTTAAAGTATACTATTTTACCCTTTAAAACACAAACAGATATCTTGTTTTTTGTCGTTTTGTTTTTTGAGATGGGGTCTTGCTCTGTCATCCAGGCTGGAGTGTGGATGACATGATCACAGCTCACTGCAGCCTCAACCTTCCAGATTCAAGTGATCCTCCTGCCTCAGCCTCCTGAGCAGCTGAGACTACAGGCCCATGCCACCACGCCTAATTTCTGGGTTTTTTTTTTTTTTAATTTCTTGTTTTAGACAGAGTCTCCCTACAGTGCCCAGGCTGGTCTTGAACTCCTAGGATCAAGTGACCTTCTTGCCTTGGCCCCCGCAAAGTGCTGGGATTACAGGCGTGAGCCACCACGCCCAGCCATCTTATTTGTTTAAAGCTAGGCTTTGTATGATACAACACTAGAACTCGTATTTTAATGTTCTAAAATATACACCATTCCAGGAAGATGGGGTGTTGATCTTTTATCCACGGCAGCCCTCATGAACCACGTGACTGACACTCACTACTCTGGCAGACACAGCCAGATTGCCACAAACTCCTCCCTAAAAATTCTGCAAGGGAAGTCAAAGTGTCTCGTTAGTCAGGGTTGGCCCGCCCACCTGACACTATGGGGTTAGAGCATGTAAGATGGGCTACTGGTTATGGGTCACCTCTGGGTGCTGGTACTTTTTCAGAAAAGTTTATCAGGATGCAAATGGGTGAGAGGGGTGCTGTTTTAGGGATAAGTCAGACACTTCTCTAAATTCAGCAAATAATCAGCAAACTTCTGCCTCTTTTGGATTGCTGCTATTATCTGTGTCCACAAGATGTCAATCTCCCACCCCCATCTCCTTTTTTTTTTTCCTTCCAGAGACAGGGTCTCACTCTGTCACCCAGGCTGGAGTGCAGTGGTGCAGTCATAGCTCATTGCAGCTTCAAATTCCTGGGCTCAGCTGATCCTAGGCCTCAAACGAAGCTAGGACTACCAGCACACAGCACCATCACAGGCTACCTTTTTTTTAAGAGAGAGATGGGGGTCTTGCTATGTTGCCCAGGCCGGCCTTGAATACCTGGCCTCAAGGGATCCTCCTGCCTCAGCCCTCTAAAGTACTGGGATTACAGGCACGAGCCAGGACATCTGGCCCACAAGATGACAATCTCATATGATTTCGCTTAGTGATATTAGTAAATTGCTTCTGACACGCTTCACGCAGGGGTGCATGACCACCCCTAGATGGAAACAGCGTTGTGAAGACAATAGCAGAGTCTGCCAGTGACGATCTTCAAGCCTCTCCATCCTTTCTGCAAAGGCCCGGTTCGCCTTCACACCCACCACAAGGCAGGAAGAAGAGATCGAGGCAAAGGGACGAAGTGCTCATGCGCCTCCTCTGCCCCCTCCTGCAGGCCCGCCATTCCCACCTGTCGGCCACAGTGCTGGGGTAAAAGGCCTTCTGGTTCTCATCCACCTTCAGGTCACTCTGGTGGGTAAAATGCTCCTGCTCCTCAAAGGCCCAAATGACGCTGACCCCAGCAAGGTATCATTGAAATGGGAATAGACAGGGGAGCGGCTGACCGACTCGAGGTGCTTCAGCTGCCGGGAGGTGGCCACGTAGAACCTCTGGAGTTGAGAATAGACATGGAAAGCTGAGGAAGGCTCTCTCATCCCTCATCCTCCCAGGGCTGTGCTGGAGAAAGTCTAGACAGAACCGATACCTCCAGGAGGCACCATGTTAGAGCCAGGCTGTTCCCACAGGGGAGTCCACTCACCTGGTGAGCCACAGGCACAGCACCGCCAACCACGAGGACAGTGACAATAAGAGCTCATGCCTAGGCAAGGCCCAGTGCCCCAGGCATTGTTCTAAGCATTTTTATAAACATCAGTTCATTCAACCTTCACCAGAAAACTATGAGGTGCTCATTCCTACATATGATGGGTAAACTAAGGCACAAAGAAGCTAATTAATCTCCTCCCCAAGGTCATGTGGCTAGCAAGAGGCAGAGCTGGGGTTTAAACCCAGGCCATCTGGGCTGCAAAGTGCTAACCTCTACCCTGCACGGCCTCTCTGAAGTCTTTAACCTCTAGCGTTTTCTGGATCCAGCAGAGTGGTTTTAGGCACAGGCTTTGAGCTCAATCAGACCACAGTTCAAATCCTGACTCAACTGGCAATACAAACATGGGTAATGCCTTATTTCTCTAAGCCTCAGTTTCCTCACCTGTAAAATGGGAACAACAACGCTTGCTCGGCCAGGCGTGGTGGCTCACACTGGTAATACCCACACTTCGGGAGGGTGGGGCGGGAGATCACTTGAGGCTAGGAGTTTGAGACCAGTCCAGGCACATGGCAAAACACCATCTCTACAAGAATAGAAAATTATTAAAAAAAAAAAAAAAAAAAAACAACAAGGCTTGCTTCACAGGGTAATTGTGAGGATGACATGTAGGAATCAGACAGTCATACGTCTGATGTACATTTGCACGTACACATTATTTCACAAATCACACAGACATACATGATGTCACTAAGCATAGTGCCAGGTAATATCAGAAACGGCTGTTTCTGTAGATAAGAAATGAATGTTAGCAATTTCATACAGTTTGACCTAACAGGAAGCATTCAGTTCAATGGTGACTGCTGCTATCATTAAGTGACAGAATTCTGCCTACTGATCACATCCCCTCAGGAGGGACTGTTTATTCCACGGCCAGTTCCAGCACCCTCAGCCCAGCTGAGACATCCATGAGGACAAGGCAAACTCTGTCACCTGCCTCTCCTTCGACGGCCTCCGAGTACACTTAGAGGTGCCAACCATGCTTCCCCCCACTCACCTCGTCCTGTAATTCTCCCCCTCCTTTCCTGCATGCAGGCCACCTGCCTCCACCACTGTCCCTGTCCCATACGCACCATTCCTCATCACCCAGCAGATGACAGCACAAATGTCACTTCGTGGCGGAGCCCCTCCCATCCTCCAACATGGGCACCGTCTCCGGCCTTCAGTGTCCCAGCTCCTGGGCTACAATCACACATTTCACAAGCAACTCGACTCACCCTCGTGGGCAGACACCTCATCTGCTCTGCCTGCCCCAAACCTGGGCATTCAGCCAGTGCCAGGCACCGAGAGCCACACATAAGTCTTGTTAGATTCATAACAAAAACCAACCACCTTCTGGAAGCTTTGAGGAGCTGTGGAACAGATGCTGGGCCGGCATTTGAGGACACTTGTGCTCTCCTGGTCTGGGTTTCCTCATCTATGCACAAGGAACTGGTGAGCCCGGGGTTCCTGATTCCAAAAAGTGCTATAATTGCTGATCAACAGCAGAGCTGGGAAAACTAATGACGGGTGGCTAGAAACTCGGCCTCCCTGCGTCCAGCCCTGGGCCAGATGTACTGGGCCACTTTGGGGCAGAGTCCAACAGAGAGCATCAACAGCAGCAGGTGGCTGTTACCAGGCCTCTGTGGTTGGCAGCTTCTTTCTGGGTGGCAGCACGGGCATTAGTTGGAACCCACAAATAGAGAGTCTTCTGGGGCCCAGAAACCCTGTAAGTGAACCCACGTACCACACAACCACAGACAGTCTCAGAAGAACTGTTCTGTCAATTCCCAGAATGGGGATCAGATACCATTTTTTCTCCTGTTCCCACCACCTCCCATGAAATCCCAAGCCCTCCGCACGACTGAAGGCCCAGGTGATCTGCCCCCAACTTATCCTGACCACCCTCCTTACTCTCTCACCAGCTTTCTTTTTGAACAGTCCAGATGCCAATTGCTCTGAAGTGTGTAAGTGTGTTCCCTGTTCAATTTCCTCCACTTGCCACTGCCTCTGAACCTTATTTACTGGAAAAATCTAGTCTGAGAAAATATCTGTTCAGGAATGATCTGTTTTGTTTTGTTTTGAGACACAATCTTGCTCTGTCACTCAGGCTGGAGTGCGGTGGCAAAATCTCGGCTCACTGCAACCTCTGCCTCCCAGATTCAAGCAATTCTCCTGCCTCAGCCTCTCTAGCAGCTGGGATTGCAGGCACCCGCCACCACACCCAGCTAATTTTTGTATGTTTAGTAGACACGGGGTTTCACTATGTTGGCCAGGCTGGTCTCCAAACTCCTGACCTCAGATGATCTACCAGCCCCACCAATCTGATATTTTTTTTGATACAGAGTCTTGCTCTGTCACCCAGCCTGAAGAGCAGTGGCATAATAGCTCACTGCAACCTCCACCTCCCAGGCTCAAGTGACCCTTCCACCTCAGCCTCCCAAGTAGCTGGAACTACAGGTCTACACCACCACACCCAGCTAATGTTTGTATTTTCTATAGAGGCCAGGTTTTCCCATGTTGCCCAGGGTGGTCTCCAACTTTTGGCCCCAAGCGATCCTCCTGCCTCAGCCTCCCAAAGTGCTGGAATTACAAATGTAAGCCACTGTGCCCGGCCGAACTTCATATAAACGAAATCTCACAGTACATATTCTTTTGTGTCTGGCTTTTTCATCACTATAGTGTCTGTGAGATAAACCCAAATTGTCATGTGTATTAGCATTTCATTCCTTTTTACTACTCAGTCATAAACTATAATTATTTCACAATTTATTTCTCCACAGTCCTGTTATGGACATTTGAGTTGTTTCCAGTTTGGGGCAATTATGAATCAAGATGCTGAGAACATTCTAAGCACTGCCTTTTCTCTTTCTCTCTTTTTTTCATATACACTTAGGAATGAGACTGCCTGGTGAGAGGATAAATGTACACTTAGCCAAAAGCCATTAAAAAATTAATTATCCTACAATCTCAACCCTTAAAAAGAGGATGTTTTCATGCATCTGACTCCCTTCCAGTCCTGCCCACACGCATCATGCATTTCCTCTCAGTGATAACGACCGTGCACACACAACTTGGCCCTTTGCTGAAAGCATTTCCTTTGTGGCTGAAAAATAAAATCTTTGGAGTGGCCACAACAGCTTCTTGTAATGCTCCCTGCTCAAAGCCACATGGCTCCATGGCACCCCCAGGGTCCTGCTGTTGGCAGATATTTCAGTTGCCTTCAACACTGCATTTGGCCTGTTTTGTTCTTTTTGAGTCTTTCAGGAAATTTTCCAGATGGCACATGAACACAGAATTACATTTTTGATGAATGTAAAAAAAAAAAAAAAAAAAAAAAAAGCTGGCACCAATTTCGAGGGGATATAATGAGACTCTGGGAACTGGACCTACTCTCTCTGATTCCATCACTGTTTGTTCTCATCAAACACCGGGCCACAGTGTGGGGGCCGCAGGGGCCGGATGACCGAACCAAGGCCTCCTGGACAACACCTGAACGGCTGTGCACATGGTTTGAGAAACCTTATGGTTTCTTACTCTTGTTATGCGTTGCAGCTGGAATGCTCTCATCTAAACAACCCATCCCTGCTGGCAAATGTGCTGCAGTGAATCCTTTAGGGGTAAGTAACAGCACAGTTTTGGAATTGGACAGACTCACGGTTACACTCTCAGCTCTCCCACTTAGAAAGACACTCCACCTGTCAATTGAAAACATCTATCCTACAGTACCCTAAGAAATCACGTGTTCAAAGAACAAAGAACATGTAACAGTTTCTGCAAAAGGGATGTAGCAGAGACTGATTACCTCACTCAATTTCCCTTTCTTTTCCAACAGAAACTTCTTTATTTTTTATTTTCAGATAGAGTCTCGCTCTGCAGCCAAGCTGGAGTGCAGTGGCGTAATCTTGGCTCACTGCAACCTCCACCTCCCGGGTTTAAGCCATTCTCCTGTCTCAGCCTTCCAAGTAGCTGGGACTACAGGCACACACCACCATACCCAGCTAATTTTTGTATTTTTAGTAGAGATGGGGATTCACCATATTAGT
The DNA here is from genome assembly GCA_004027835.1 of Alouatta palliata. NCBI lineage: Eukaryota > Metazoa > Chordata > Mammalia > Primates > Atelidae > Alouatta > Alouatta palliata. The sequence goes on along the minus strand of PVKV010018188.1, from coordinate 4,080 downwards.
TAGGCGGGTCTCAAACTCCTGACCTCAGGTGATCCACTCACCTCGGCCTCCCAAAGTGCTGGGATTACAGGCGTGAGCCACCATGCCTAGCCCCAACAGAAACTTCCTGTTGGGAAGTACAAGGTGCCCAGCTGAAATACGGCACTTCCCAGGGTCCCTTGTGAACAGAAGTGGTTCCATGCCCAAGGTCTGGGCAATTAGATGTACAGGTGTCCCTCTTTTCCAAAGTCTCACTTTCCACGTTAATGGTTTGGCTGTGTCCCCATCCAAAACTCATCTTAAACTAGTTTCCTTAATCCCCATGTTGTCATGGGAGGGACCAGGTGGAGATAACTGAATCACGGGGGCAGTTCCCCCAACCTTTTCTCATGACAGTGAGTTAGTTCTCACAAGATCTGATGGTCTCATAAGGGGCTCCCCGGCTTCCCTGGGCTCTCATTCTTCCTCCTGCCCCCATGTAAAGGAGGAGACGTTTGCTTCTCCTTCTGCCATGGCCTCCTCAGCCATGTGGAACTGTGAGTCAATTAAACCTCTTTCCTTAATAAATTACCTAGTATCAGGTATTTCTTCATAGCGGTATGGGATCAAACTAATACACACGGTTTCAGTTATCCATGGTCAACTGCGGTCCCAAACTTGTAAATGAAAAAGTTCAGAAATAAATAATGTGTCAGTTTTAAATGGTGCACCCTTCTGAGCATTAAGGGACCCAGGCTGTGAGCTCCTGATGAGAATATAACTAATGCCTGATGATCTAAGGTGGCACGGTTTCATCCCAAAACCATGCCCCACCCTTTCTATGAAACCAGTCCCTAGTGCCATAAAGGCCGGGGATCGCTGCTACAACAGTGCTAAGATAATTTTCTGCAATGATGGAAATGTTCTACGCCTCCTGAGCAGCAGGGATTACAGGAGTTCCCACCATGCCTAGCAAATGTTTGTTTTTTTGTGTGTTTTTTGTTTTTTCTGAGACAGAGTCTCGCTCTATTGCCAGGCTGGAGTGCAATGGCGCAATCCCCGCTCACTGCAACTTCCGTTTTCCAGTTTCAAGCAATTCTCCTGCCTCAGCCTCCCCAGTAGCTGGGACTACAGACATATACCGCCACGCCCAGCTAATTTTTTGTTTGTTTGTTTTTGTTTTTGTTTTTTTTTTTTAAAGACAGGGTTTCACCATGTTGGTCAGGCAGGTCTTGAACTCCCGACCTCAGGTGATCTGCCCGCCTTGGCCTCCAAAGTGCTTGGATTACAGGCGTGAGCCACTACGCCCGGCCATTTTTTTGTATTTTTTAGTAGAGACGGGGTTTCACCATGTTGGTCAGGGTGGTCTCAACCTCTTGACCGCATGATTCACCTGCCTCGGCCTCCCGAAGTGCTGGGATTACATGTAGGCATGAGCCACTGCGCCCGGCAAATGTTTGTATTTTTTGCAGAGACAGGGTTTTGCCATGTTGCCCGGGCTGGTCTCGAACCCCTGGACTAAGCAATCCACCTGCCTTGGCCTCCCAAAGTGATAAGATTACAGGTGTGAGCTACTGCACCCGGCGTTTATTTAATTTTCATAGTTGAAACTGAAATAGCCACTTGTGTCTTGTGAATACCACACCAGACAGCAGAGCTCTAGAACACACACTGTTGCTGTATGAGTTCAGGTAATACCACACCCTCTCTGTTCTCTACCTTCCCTCAGTTATAGTTTGTATGCCACAGTCCTTTGCCCTAACGGCAAGGAAAGGGGAGTTTAGGGATTGAGAGACTCAAGGAATCCATGTCTGCTCTGCTGCAGGTGGGTTTTCCCAAAGCCATCTCCTGGAGATCCTGAGGGGGTTCTCCCAACTGTCAGCACTTCCAGTGGTCTCTGTTCCCAACTATCCTCATCTGTAAAATGGGCACACTGGAGCACTCCTCCCATCTACCACCAAGGGCCATATGAACAAAGCACTCAAACATTCACTCTACAAACATTTGGGTGTGCCTACTAGCTGACAGCTAGCGTTCCTCTTGGTTTGGGGTCCCAGAAAACCCTGAGGACTCTAAGGATCCGATTCTATAATTAGACAAAGCCACCAGTGTTCCTAATTGGGCAGGGTGGGAGATGGAGGCACCCACCTTGCAAAATGCCCAGGGATCCACAGACGCTCAGCCGGACTTTCATGTGCTCCTGGTCATCAGTCCAGAGGCTGATGAGGCTGAGCCAATAGTTGGCAGCCAGCACAGCCATATGGTTACATATGAAAAGAAGATGCCGAGAAAGGAGATGAAGAGTTCCATGGCCTTCATGTAGTCCCAGTACACGGAAAGCTTGATCTGGAGACCATGGGAAATAAGGCAGCTTAGGACATGCACACACCCAGCCCAGCTGCACAAGGTCAGGGCTTCACCAGCACTGCACCCCCCAGCCGCCTGTCTTTGCTCCTACCTAGAACACCATCGCCTTTAGCTATTCCACAAAGTCAGCAATAACAAAGTCGAGGGCCAGCACGGTGGCTCATGCATGTAATCCCTTGGCATTCTGGGAGGCCGTGGCAGGTGGATCAACTGATGTCAGTTCAAGATCAGCATGGCCAATATGGCAAAACCTCATCTCTACTAAAAATAGAAAAAATCAGCCAGGTTTGGTGGCGAGTGCCTATAATCCCAGCTAGTTGGGAGGCTGAGGCCCGAGAATCGCTGAACCCAGGAGGCAGATGTTGCAGCAGTGAGCCAAGACTGCCCCGCGGCACTCCAGCCTGGGTGACAGAGTGAGACTCCATCTCAAAAACAACAACAACAAAAGCCAAACTCGAGGTCTCTGCCCCGATGCACGGAGCTCCCGGCCATGTGGTGAGACGGGCTCCCATCCAATCATCCCAGGTAAATGCATCATCACAGAAAAGGGATGTAAATGGCACACGATTCCATGTGAGTCAAAAATTGGGCATCTCGACCTAACACAGCGTAGACAGGTATCAGGGGAGGTTTTCGTTGAGGAAGTGACATTAAAGAGTTAAACCAAATCTGAGTGTGATGACTCACACCTGTAATCCCAATACTTTGGGAGGTCGAGTTGGGTGGATCATCTGAGGTCAGGAGTTTGATACCAGCCTGACCAATATGGTGAAACCCCATCTCTACTAAAGTATAAAAATTAGGTAGGTGTGGTGGCAGTCACCTGTAATCCCAGCTACTTGGGAGGCTGAGGCAGAAGAACTGCTTGAACCCGGAAGGCAGAGGTTGCAGTGAACTCAGATAGTGCCACTGCACTCCAGCCTAGGCGACAAAGTAAGACTCTGTCTAAAAAAAATAAAACATAAAGAAAATAAAGAGTACTGGTTGGGCGTGGCGGCTCACGCCTTTAATACCAGCTCTTTGGGAGGCAGAGCCAGGTGGATCACCTGAAATCAGGAGTCCAAGACCAGCCTGGCCAACATGGTGAAACCTCATCTCTACAAACATACAAAAATTAGCTGGGTGTGGGGGCACGTGACTGTAATCCCAGCTACTCAGGAGGAGGCTAAGGCACAAGAGTCACTTCAACCCAGGAAGCGAAAGTTGTAGTGAGCCAAAATTGCACTACTGCTCTCCAGCCTGGGTCACAGTGGGAGACTCTGACACCAGGAAAAAAAAAAGAAAAAAGAGTTAAACCAGCTGAAAATGGAAAAAGGCTCACAGAACCAGCACGTGCAAAGGCCTGGAGGCAGGAGGGAACACAGCGCATCTGGGGAACTGAGCGAAGGCACAGCTGGCTGGAGCCAGGAGATCACAGGGCAGCAAGGAGCCAGGCTGGAGAAATCGATCCCAGCCAGACCACACGACATGGGAGACTCGGGTCAGGATTCCAACTTTTATGCCAAGCCTGACAGAAAAAAGAAGCCACCAATGAGCGTCAAGCAATGTGTGACACGTTGCCCGGCAACCAAGGTCAAGTGTCACCTCCATGCCACAACTGGGCCAGCTTCCCCAGCTCTTTCACTCTGAGCACAGAATACCAACTCACCCATCTTCCCAGTGCCCAGCTCCCTCCAGGAGGCAAAGGTTGGAGTTTATTTCCTTGGTGTATCCCCTGGGGAGCCCAGCATGGCACTAAACAAATCGGTCTAGTCA